>UZAE01000649.1:0-20127 GCA_900617975.1 Rodentolepis nana | reverse complement strand
CCCCCCTCCCTATTTTGAGACAAGCAACCAGGATCAACTTTGCTTAAGAGCGAACTAAGCATTTCTATGCCCTCTTTTAAGTGGGCAATGAACTAGCTAGCTGCTGTTATTAGCTATTTTTGAATACAATCGCTGATTTTTTTCTAATTTTGGAAAGGCTGCTCCTGTAACCCATTTGGATCAATTAATGGGACCACCTGTGATTCATATACTGGTCAATGCAAGTGTTTGCCCGGTATTTCGGGTCAAAAATGCGATATTTGTCCAGATGGAGAAATTTTGAATGACGAAAAGTGTGAAGGCAAGTTTTTTGCTATATTATACATTGCCAATTGCATTTCCGACTTTATTCTTGTCAGGTGAATTCACGCTTTTTTTTATTTCAGAACCTACAAGACTTCAAGAAACTGACGACTTAACCAAAATTGCATCGTCCCATGGAGTACATTTCACTCCACTCGCTTCGGCGTTTATTCCTTTCAACTCAGATCTTTCACTACCTCTCGAGTTCAACTTTAAAATCATACCATCCGCTAATACTCTTAATGGAAACATCGCTCTTTTCACTTTCCGAAACGCAGAAACCAACGAACTCAATTACTTAAAGCTAGAGATTTCGATGGGAAATATTGTAGCTAGGTTTGTCTAATGCAACAGATTTTCATAAAACTTGAAACGACCTTTTGCTTAAATTCTGTTTTTTTGAAGTTATGTGGAGAATCTGGGATCTCAAATGAAGTGCATCCGCGCGAATAAAATGATTGATGGTTCCCCACTTTGGATCTGGGTCATAGTAACAGAGACAAAGAACCTCCGTATTCGAGTGGCAGATTCAAGGGACTTTAGTGCCTCTACAGGTGAAGATTTAAGGAAGATCAGTTCTCAGGAATACAGAGATTTTATCGATAACAAAGCCACTGGTCTCGTTCTTGGGTCCTCTACTAACTCAGAGTAAGTGTTATAATCCCAGATTTAATGATTAAACGTGATCTCTCATGGACGATCTACCTATAGTACACCGGACAAAATTTACGGATTTTCTGGATGCATGGCCGATGTGAGTGTCCAGAGGAATCCAAAGGTCGGGAAAGTGGAGAAGTATGTCCTCATGTTGAATGGCAAATCTGAAGTGTTGACCTGGAAGAGGCTTCCTAGTGATGGAGTCAAAACTTGTGGTGGGAATGTAAACAGTCAGGTGTCGACATTAGAAGGAAAAAATTTTATGAATTGTGGAGCTCAAAACCCGTGCAAGAATGGTGGGGAGTGTGTATCAGCGGCGAATGGTGACTTTGAAGAATGCATCTGCCTTCCCGGTTGGCAAGGAACTTATTGTGAATCCGGTAATTTTATAATATGAATTTAACTTAATATTTTAGAAAATTCAACCATAGCTTACTGGTTTATTTGGAACACTTCTTTTTCTTTCAAAAAATATCTCCAAAAAGGAAAACTTTTTCCTAAAAATTCATATGCGATTCATAATGAATTGAACAAGACAATGCTAAGTCATAACTCTCCAAACAAGACGATGAATGCATTATGATTTACCTAAAAAGACCTCGAAGACCCCAGTAAAACGCATCACGACTTGATCACATTCGAAGTCACTTTGTAAATTCAAAGTGCTTGACTGGACAAGGAGTGTACGAACTCATATTGCCACATCTCAAACTCTGACTGCCTTGTTACCTCAGGTGCTATTTGGCGATTGAAACTTAATATGCTCATTAACTGACCTGTTAGTAGACTTTCGCAATCTAGTATCAATGCCATCTGTGTAAGAGAACAACTCAGACATACAGCAGGACTACGAGAAGCAATTTTATGGGTTGACGCGTGAATATAAATAAACGAATCAACATATTTCACAATGATGAAAGTCTGATAGATTATTCAACAAACTACTTGTTTACTTAGAAAATATTAGGGCCACAGTACTCAGTATGATTAATGCAACATTAATATTTGATGTTTTCCAGTTAATAAACTCGACAGAAACATCTACAAAGGGATTAAAAACAACTTTTCTTATCTCAGGTCTTCAATACTACTTCACCAAATAGCATTATCATTTTATTTGAAGATGACTGGGAAAATCTCTTGAAAGTCATATTCCGAAACCGTATTTAAACCTCCTAACATTTAAACCGCATGCATTTTTATTTGATAGAGGTGACGATAATTCCGGAATTCAATGGAAACGCGTATGTTCAGTTGCCGGGACCCAAGGGACCAGAGACACTAAATAAGCGAAAAATGCAAATGGAAATCATTTTCTTGAGAAAACAAAATGAGGGTAACTTTTGCTTTTGTTGTTCCTTCAATGACAATCGTTGTTTTATGAATTTAAAGCTGTTTAATAATCCTTTTGACCCCGACGAAAGTAAAGGCAACTACGAAAGATCAAGGGTATGGAAACATTGGTACTGATAAATTAATGAGTACTATTTTTATTCATGGGAATAAAATACTGAAGGACAGAACTGAATTTTATCAAATGGTAACATCAAGTAAACTGAATTTCTTATTTTTTTCTCTTTCTAGGTATCCTATTTGCGATTCCACCCAAGTATAATGGCTCTGAGTTCCTGGTAATCCGCGCCGAAGCCGATGAGTGTGTGAAGGTCTACCTTCGTGTCGGTCGCATCGATCAATTCGCGCGAAGGAATTTCTATGGTTGGCTACGACAAAAATTTGGACCGAGACAGCGTCTATCGATAGCAAAAGTCTGCCGTGTTATTCATGATCAGTGGCACAGACTGATTATTGAAAAGACAGGCGCATACTTGTCTGTCAGCTTTAATGGTCAATTAGCCTCCCGAATACGACTGGTAAGTTTAATTCTTAAAGTGCCTACTGACATCTTGATTAAAGAGATTTGATGAACCATAAAAGCGGCTACTTAATTACAGTACCTTTATAGGATAAAAGTACTCAATATTGTGGGTTAGAACTAGTTAAATCTGAACTCTCAGACGTTGATAAACCTACTTCGGTGTAGACAATTTTCTCTTAAGAAGTATGGTTCCCTTATTCGATTTCCATGTTATCTCACTATTATAATTGGTAAGAGCTTCAAGATCGCAGTATTGTCTTGGCAAGCCGACACTTTAAAGTTTAAACAAAATGTGTCCTTTAACTTGGACGCCTTAAACTTTCACTTGTTAAACGTGCAAAATGTGTTCATTCCTCAAACGAGACTTCGTTAACTTAATTTGGTTGTACGGTAGTTCTCTCTACTCTTTACTCCTTCAAAAGATTCAAATAAATGACAACCACAATAATATTTCAGTTAGTGTTTAGTTTACCCATAAGGAAGGAAGTTAAAGTGAAATTGTACCTAAGTGTACCATTTGTACTACTCTATGCATTCAACCAAATATGCTTTTAGTTAAAATTGAAGTTTTATAATATAGGAACTTATCGACCTACGTTTAAATCACTAACTCAACACAACATTTCATTATATTTCAGTTGCCACAAGGACTACCAAGATCCAAACCAGAATTGCGAAAAGCCGTAAGTTAGGTTACTTTTCTCATCAAACCAAAACCAATCCATTTAACGTAATTAAATTTCTTTTACTTTCAGCTTATGAGTTTCGATCTATCAAACAGTCCAGTTTATCTTGGAGGAATCCCGGAATATGAGAATTATTTCCTCAACGACATTCTACCATCCAAAGAGTCCTTTGTCGGAGCTATTCAAAAGGTCATATTTCAATTATTATCGACCACTTGCCCCATTCAAAGTGAAGTTTGTTAAAATGCATGCGTCTCTTAAAGGTCATTCTTAATGGAGCTGAGCTGATCCTAGCTGGACCCTCGCCGATCCGGGATCATGAAGTGGAATATTGGGTAGGAGTTGTTCAATGGCAAGGAGCACCGTGTGGCGAGAAGTATTCCTCCTGTTCAGCGGATCCTAACTCCCTTCAACACGTTTGTCGGCCTTATATGGACACATATGCATGCGCCTGTTCTACACCTTACACTCACATGTCCATCGTAAGGCAAGTTGTTGCCTCTATGGGAGAAGTCGATTTCACCCACAACGCCACAGCCCTGCGGGAGATTTCACAAAGAGCGGAGGAGATCGCTTGCGAATTCAATGCGGTACGTTCTTATTGGGTCATAAAATGAATAGAAAATTTCTCCTACTTGTCAAAGTATTTGAATTTGAAAGGTTTTAAATTAGTCAATTTATTCAAAAATAAATTATACCATAGTAGCTTTTTTAAAAAATGTCTACTTGTAATACAATAGTTCTAATTTCAATTCAATTAGCCACAAATGCACCAGACCAGATTGTCTTTCGTACAAATATTAATGAAAGAATTATAGAAGTAAATATTAAATTTTTAATTATAATATTATTTAAAAATGCACGCCAAAGCAAAGACTGTTTACCTTAGTCGCGAGAAAACAACCGAAATGGCGAGACAGTATAAAATATATGAGGAAGAGCCTTACTTCAGTGGATTATTGAATTCGGCCTGTAAAATTCGCTCAAAAGTAGGTTCTCTGCTTTCCTAACGACAATACATATTTCATCGTTGGATAATTAACTGATTGATTATGTTAGTCAGTCTAAAAAATTCAGTACAATTTGTGTACAAAAGACAAAAATATCTGATGAATTTTCGGGAATTAAGCCCCCTACCCTCCTGCGTGTTGTTAATATGTCAAATTTGACTGAGGTTTAATCAAACTGAGCTCTCTCTGCAATGAAGGTAGTTCTGTTGAAAAAACCGGTCTATTGTATGAAATATTTAATTTTGCCTGATGCCTACTGGTGCAAATAAGAGAACGGATTGATGTAAAACAATAAACTGCATCCACAATGAACTTGTTTCCATATGCTGATCTCTGAATCATTTTCAGCGAAACTATTTTTTCGGTCAGGAGCTGCCTTTCTAACCCCAGGAAACTCTGTGATTAGAGGCTCTGGCATTGACGGTTATGCAAAGCGTTCATACACAGCTGTATCTATAGTAGCTACAAAAACTTAACATAATAAAGACTGATGTGATACGTGGGTTGACCAAATGCAATCGCAACCTCTTCATATTGCCTACTATTTTTTTCAGGCTAGATTTGTAACACCAGTGAAAGACCTTCAACATGACGATCCACTGAAAGATAACGAACCAGTCCTTTCATTTAAACAAGGGCATCAACAAAGAGAACGACCCAATTCTGCACAAAATACTCCTATTTCGGCCCAAAACAATGCACTCAAATACCAATCGGCAGTCAAATTTGGGGGACAAACTGTGATCAGTTATCGAAATTATGTACCAAAGGAGTAAGAATTTAATTATTTAAGGAAAACATCAACTAATCGTTAACCTATCAACTATGTTCAATAGGTTATTCTGCGTTATCAAAATGATTTACCATTGCGCATAAAAGTTTCATTAATGGATAAGATTAGTATTTTTTTGTAAAATAAATAGACAACATATGCGACATTAGGTTATGTACAAGATTTATTTTATTTGCCTTTTTTCGTTCTGATATAATGATTTATGAACTCCAGTTATCTAAACTCTTTACTGTGCTTTGTATCACCAATTTTTCTTCTAGAGATGACTTTGACAGCATTCGACTTGAGTTCAAATCGGAATCATCAGATGGCATTCTGTTAATGATACCTGATAATCAATACCAATTCAAAGAATATCTATGTCTTTTCTTGATCAATGGCAAATCAGAAGTGCACCTAAATTTAAGAGGATTCGATTCGTCATCGTTGCAGATTCTTAATGTAAAATCCGAAATTAACGTTGCTGATGGCGAATGGCATTCAATTGAAATTATAAGGTACATTCAAGCAAACAATATACGCGATTAACATTCTTTGAAATGCTGCCTTCTATTATGTATTTCTCATTCAGATCTCGAGGAAAGGTGTCGCTTATCGTCGACAACCACTTGAGCTCAGGCGAGCTTCTGAATAGTGATGGAATATTACATAATGACGGCATTGTTTGGCTGGGTAAGTATTCAGAATTGGCTTGTTTAAAAGTGCATTGCTACTAACAACCGCAAGTAGAACTTATTTAATATTCATATTTCTAGGAGGATCCCTGGAGCACGTTGGCTCAATGCCTTTGCATTATCAGCGCAACTTCACCGGATGCGTTTCTACTCTTTTCTTTAATGAGGTCTCTGTTGATTTACTCGGAGGTGCAGATATTCTCTATGGCGCAATTACACCTTGTTAATACTCTTCACGCAGACATATTTGCTTTATTACACTATTTCCATTCTGGAGTAAAACGACATTCTTAGAATTCAGAATTTTATGATCTCTTGTACACTTGCCATACAGCTCTCTAACACTCCATACTTCTTTCAGGACGCACAGAAATTATTCACACTTCATGCACCTTATGAAGTGGATATATTCATTTTCACATAATTGTTGACAACATTTTGATTATCATGATAAAGATTATAAACATTATTGTAAAACTGATCACGGTATACGTATGAATGTTGAAGTCTATTTTATGCACCCATACACATAAATGAATAGGTACTTGATTCGCTATGCTATGTCGAAATACTAATTTTCCTATAGAATGTGGTTTTCTTTTCCATTTGAAGGTCAGCTGAAAAGCTCATTATTTTCAAATCCCTTAAAACAAAATACGCCTTAGTGAGTTCTTCGCGGGGAGAAACTTTTATCGTGAAAATATGGAAGTCAGTTCGGTCAATTCTACCTAAATTTGAAGTCATTATGGTGGCTAGAAGCTGGGTTAATAATGTCGTTTCTCAAACTGGCTTAATAATAGATCGTTCTACCCGGTTATGAATCATGACGTTTTGTTTATACACAGATACAAATGTATTCGGAGCCTCTGGATTATTACTTGGCAAGTGAAATCGCCAAATTATCTTCCATTGCAAAAATTTTTATTCCAAGGCTTTCATGCAATCGACACCATGAATCTTAAAAAGTCATTGAATTGTAGTAAGAATGATAACATGTGGTAGATTTGTCAGCTTCAATCATTGTCGCAAAAGCAGCTTTCTATTTTTGAAATCCGATAATATTTCAAATTCACATATGCGAAAATTGTGACAATTTCAACGAGTTCTTTTCTACTTCATTTCAAATTTACAGAAAAGCTTGCGTTCAAATTTTTCAGGAATAAACAACCATTTTCAAACCTATGATTAGGCAAAATTTCGATATTTCAGACTGAAAATTCAAGGTAATCAGTATAAGCTCCAATTGTTGAGAGGCAAATTCTTTGCAAATTACTAATCCCTTCAATTCAATTTGAACCAAATGAAAGCGATTTAGAGGAGAAGTTCAACTATCCTTTGACATTTATGCGATTTGTAATCTTCGTGCGTACTTCTATCCATCTGCCCTTTACATGTTTTGATAGCTGACGCGTGCAAATCAGAGCGTCACCATATTGATAGCTAGTGATTTCTTCTTAAAATTTTTTCTGTTCCAACTGCCAAGTTTCTGAGCTTTGCAATCGCGTCTTTTTAATCATTGCGCTCCATTGTGCTGGCATTTTTATGGCCCGAACTTAACTTGTTGGCAAATCCAATTAATGGTTAGGTTGATTTTGTGTATAATTGAAGTTTGCAATTTAAGGGTGAACTGGAAAGTAGCGACTAAATATTCCATATAAGTATCTGAAGAGCGTAAACAGTTTTATTATTGAAGAAGTGTAAATGGAATAATGAAAAGTGTGCCTTATTTTAGAATCAGTCTGATTAATGCTTTAATCGCCAGTAGTATCCCTCACCCTTTTTTTTTCAAAATCAGCAGAATGAGAGTCATCACAGGAAGTGGATGGAGAGTGGGGCGAGAGAGGTTGTAAATAGTGAGATCAACTGTCAATCACGCAATGCACCCGGAGCTATAGCTCGGAAAGAGCAGCTGAATACGCCTAGTATGGAATTTAGAAGGATATTTTATTCGCAACCTATCCGCCTAATTCGGGGTCAGCCAATAACTCCAATTGCAAAGAAAAAAATATGTAGCCAAAGTGAGTTTTTATGGATGGACGCGGCAATTATGCAACCGAGTTATAAAGAATGGAGCTTTATTCCATTGCAAATGTGTTTATCGCTAAACCCTTTTGGTTGAACCTATTAAATAAGAAGTATTTCCTATGGTTCTTACTTAAACGACTTTGCTAAGATAATACCAATGAAATTATTAAATTATTTGAATTGATTAAGAAAGGAAGAACAATTTTGCCAAAACTGTGTTACAGTATTCCCTGCCGAAGAAAAGACCAAATCCCGATAATTTAAATGAAGAAGAATAATTACGCCTTTGTGCCTTTTTCAGCCAATATAGCCAAAAAAACAGGACCTCTGTTAATTTCATCTTCAATGTGTTTTCTTGGATGTTTTCTATCAAGCCTTTTAAAATCGTAATTGTGATATAACCTCCATTTCGGTTTTTATCCGATAGTTTTCTGCTGAAGTCCGTATAAACTAATCATCATGGTATTCAGAGCAGCGTGGATAAGAAACGAATTTCCCAATTTCGCAATTTTCTGAATCTTATTGCACTTTTTACACAAATTATCCATTTACTTTTGAATAAATTGATGTACGAAGAATTCAAGACATCCAATCCTACATATTCGGAAGTCTTTATCACTTAGACAGAATTGATAAAGTGCCCATTCAAGTCTTCAATGTCGTACTTCCGACGATAAGATGAATCCTTTAATGAAGATAAGAGGATTGCTTACTTTGGCCGTAAGTGTGTGTGTGTGTGGAGTGTTGGAAGAGAAAAAACGAAAACTTTCTCTTTTGAGGAGAGCATTCTCCTCTCGATTGGTGATAGTGATGACTAAAACCCATTTTGTACCCTAAAAAGGTACCATTCTCTTCATCCCACCCCACACCCATCACCCACCAGCTTCTCAACTGAATTTGACAATTGGTTTCCAAACTCCAAGTCCACCAAGGCGAGCTCAATTAGCGCTTCCACTTTTGCTGAGTGCATTTACTCGAATTAGCAAGAGCATAGCTATGTTCTCATTAATAAACACTGTCAAAATATGCATTAATTCAACTTGATTTTGTCAAGGTTAATACAAAATGTGAAGCTATTTAATTCATTATTATTTTTCATTCACAAATTTTAAAACACATTTTTTGCTTCATTATTACAGTGTAAACTAAAAGGGTTTCTGGTTTGGTAAGGACATTGCCTAACTAAAAGGATTACTATTAATTTTTTTCAATTTCATGAATAGGCAAAAACGTCCAATACATTAAAAACCGCTGTACTCTGATGGCATATGTAAGAGGACAACATCTCCCCTAATGGTAAAAATTATTCAATTTTTTTCTACTTGAACTTCTTGGCTTGTAGTGGCAGAATATTATGGCTTCCACTTCCTAATTTCATTGCAAAATTTGGAATAGATCTACCACACTTATTAATTGTCATTTGAACAAAAGTACGTTTTGCCGAAAATTTCGGTCTTGCTTTTGTTTTTTTTCTTACATTTATCCAAATCGTGGTCAGTTTTGTAAATTAAAACAAATCTCGGAAACCATAGTAATCGATTTTCTCTTAAATTAGCACTGACTATTGCAGCCGTGTTGAGAATTTCTATTGAAAGTTACCAAAATTAGGTAGAATAAGTGCAATAGATTTATTTCAGAGAACTAAAATTTGAGCGTATCATTTTCATCAGCAATTTATTTTCAATTTAGGACCTTGCAAATATTTGACTTAATTTTTTTAAGTTTCAACATATTTTAAAACCCTTGAAAACGTGCACTTGGGGATTTTGGAAGACTTGTATGAAATATCAATTGATTTTGAACATTTTACAATTACGTGGTTTCCACTCTGAAATCCCAGGACTGCAACCTCACAAAACTGGAGCTCATTGAACTGCAAATGTTCCCCCCCCCTCCACTTATGAGTAATTGATCAATTGTCTTTTGCCTTAAACTGCAAGTACATCTGATCATATGCAAAATCTACTTTCATGCCAAATATGCAAAGAATTGTGACATATTGCTATTCCTCGACGTAAGGGTAATTTGTCACAGTATGCCTCAATAGGAAGCTGAGAAAATATAAACGACTACATATGGTTATGTCAATAATGTAACAAAGTTTACCATTCAATAACCCTCAAGTTAAGACTGTGTGGGCACCAATTTAGCTTTGAGGAGAAAAATTCCGACGTTGGAAATGCCATTACAGCTATTTATCCCGAAACCCGCATTGCTAACTTGTTTAATTTCCACCTACAAAAATTGCAGATCAAGCACACTGTCTAGATAAAAATTGATATTCCAAGCAATTTTATTGGTATTTCATTGTGATATTCAATCTGAACAAATGACTTACTAAACCGAAACAGTGATAGGTTCTTTCTGAACCGAGGAAAGGACAATGCAGAAAATTTGAATATTGCAAAGAGAGTCGCATCGGTCAGGGGTATGAATAGAAATAGGGCTTATTCGCGTTGCATCACAACACGGCTCCTGTTTACCTGCTGTAAAAGAGAGTAGGACGATACCTGCAGAAGGTGCAACTTGGACAAGGCGCGCGCACGCTAAAAGCTTTTTTGTCATGGTTCATGGACAAACAGAATAATGTTCATAATACTATCGCCTAATTGAATGGGGGAATATTTTTCATCCAATTTTCCGCTCTGTTTTGAAAGCGGGGCCGACTAAAGGTTAAAAAAACAAATTTTTAATTTAAATTCTGCTCTGTTAGGCCTAGCTTTTGAGGGTTTGGAGGGGTAGGGCTCAAAACACTGGCCAAAATATTTTATATTTGCCTATAAATAATGGCGTAAAGCTATATTCGGTCTCCCGGGCCATATCTGATAAGACTAAAACGAAAATGACCATTCAGGCTGCCTAACGTAGTAAAGAATTACTTGTAAGTGGCCGCTGCATTTACGCGATTTCTTTTATATCTAATGTTGTCTGAGATTACACGTCACTGGAATATCTAAGAGGCCAAATAAATTTTTAAATTAATTATTAATTAATAAATTATTAAATAAGATGTTTGTATAATATCTATCGACTAAGTTTACTGCAAAGTACTGACAACCGCATTTTTCTCAAGACACGTCCTAGAAATATGACTAGCTAAAATTTCATTGTGCAATAAGGATTGACTTTCGGGAGATTTGCTGAGAGAAAGGAAAAATAAATTCATTAGAAAGTGGAAGAATCACAGACAGAAGGTATGATAAAGAACAAAGTGGATATAGGTTGGTTGGGGGGTTGGAAGGGGAAGAAGACGTTAGATGAATGCTTGTCTTACGAGCCTTGAAATCGACCCATGTATTATTGAAAGACGAAAGATGAGTCATCTTGAGAGAGGCGGAAAAATTCGACAATTCATATCGATTTAAAAAAATATTTTGTCTGAAAGACAAAGTTGGAGGAATTTTTAATGATTATTGAAAAAGATAATTGCGTCCTTGCACAATAGTTGATATATCCTTATTTCCATGTTCCCACTAATCGAGTATTATACAGCTATAGGTTAGAAAATATACGTCCATATCTCTTATATATACGCTGCTCTTGAGACTGACAAGGCTTATTCACGTATTGAACTATATGTAAGGTTATCGTTAGCGAGCAGTCAAACATCAATTTTGGCGAAAACTGAATTCATCCCTTTTGTTCGAACCGTAGTGGAAATAAATCAAAAATTTATGGTGACATGCCAGAAGTGTGATTACAAACATCAAAGTTTAATTCAAGAGTATTTTTTACAAGTTTCCTCAATTAGCTTTCTAACACCCTTAGGACCGTACTGTCCTCTTCAAAATAAGCTCCATTGGTACTGGAGTCGTAACAGAAGGAGCTATTGCCGAGTGAAACATGTTCAATACGTCTATAGCTATCGCCTGATACTACCCAACTCACCACGTCAGCATCGGTCTGATGTGAGACATGCATGAATGCGGTTGGGTGTATCTTTCAAAAATAATTCGTGTGTTAAAGGGCAATATTTTCTAATGAAACCAATATGGCTAGAACAACTTGCCCAAGAGCTCAATTGGCCACTAACCACAAGCTTATAAACTGAATTTAAGCATTGTTCGTGAAACAGGAATGGCTTTTGCTAATTTTCGATTCTAAGCAGGGAAAATATATTGACTTTAATCCAAGTATTGGCTGATTAAAATTGCAGACATGAAATTTCAGACAAGAAACTAATCTTCAATATGGTCTAAAAACATTCGCTCATCATCATTTTAAGATTTATCTGTGTATACCGCAACTCTAACCATTCGCTGATTAACGGAGTCATGGCTATTCATTTTAATTAAATTTACATATTTACTTTCAAGAAAGTGGATTATCTTCCATTTAAATTTTATTTCTTTACCGAAAAGGAATGGCAGTGTCTCGTTTTCAGAAGGAAGCAGATTTAAGTCAATCGAGCAATCTATCTATAATGGGTCAATGAGCCGCTTTCATCTCTCTTATTCCACACGTATTTTCAATTTTTTTTTTAAATTTTAAGAGAATAAAGACATAATTTTAAATCACCTTACTTTAAAAAAACAAGAAACTATCATGACAAAAATCCACTTAATCCTCTTAAACGTGGAGCCTTTTCGTATTTAATTATGAAATTTGGACGCTAACAGCCTAAGATGGGGGACATCTGTCGATTAATCAAAAGCGAGCATATCTTTTCTTATTTAATTATGTTTATCTCAAACCGTTAACCTCGTTTTGCTAAAAATTTCACAGGGGCTTTAAGGCCTCCCTTTTATTCATTTAAATCAATTGTGTCTAAGCCTACCTCAAGTCCTATCAAGGTAGAATTTATTTAAGAAGTTATATCGACACACTGTTGAGTTTACTGAAGCATTAAATAGACACCATATATCTGCTGCCTAATCAAACTTCACCTCAATTTGAGATGATCGGAAATTCATTTGGAGACCCGAATTGCATTTAACACATGCATAAAGACTTCAAATTAAAACACCCAGTTATAATAAGCAAGGAAATCAAGCGACAGTAAGGTTTAATTGTTTGTTTAACAAAGGCATGATAGTCATACAGAACCGGAATAATGTGAATGGTAGTTGAAGGTAACCGAGGTATGAGTTTTGCGAGCTGAATAAAGGACTCAAATATTAAGACTCCCGTATCACCGCAAGTCTCCAGTAATAAGGTCAAAATGGGTGTAGTTGTTCGGCGCGCACACACACACACACTCATTGGATGACGTTATTTGAGGGTACCACCCACAGTCATCCGGCAACTGTGATACGACTTCAATTTGAAAGTCAGACAGGGGTCTCTCAATCGGTGATTTATCTTTAGCGCATAAGTTACTTAACTATTTGTCAAAATGTATCATCTCAAATAGGCTAGAAATAATAGGCTTTCCAAATTTCAGAACTTTGGGCGTCTAGTTAATAAATGCTTTAAAATCAGTTCAAATGCAGTCAGGGTTACTGATAGATGCTTCCAAATGTGAACCGACTTTTGAAATATGACAAGTTTATACTTAAGATCAGATCATTCAATAGTTGTTCTCGTTTGTCCTATTTTCTCAAATTTGTAATTTCATCTGTATGGCGGAATTGGAATGCTAGGAATTGCAAGTGGGGTATTTTGCCAAGTATCAATTTCCGTATAATGGTTTATATTATAATTGTTCCTTATATAAATTTGGATTCGTTCTTTAGCAGTTCGTCAGTATATGAAAAAAAAGGTTTCATTTTTACATGAATTGGAACCCGATTGCGAGAGATACACGGGTTTCTCAGGTCCAAAATCCTCAGGTGTCATCAATGTTTTTCTTAGAAATTCCTACAAAATATCCCATCTTTGTTATAAAATCGTTCAACTTATTCAATCGATTTAACAAATGAATTTAACGCCCTTAAAGACATCATTAAGGCAATTTAATAGCTATTCTGGCAATTGAATTTGACTTTTTTCTTTTAATTCTCATATGCGTAATAGCGTAAACGTGCAACAGATTTTTCACTCACGCATATTCACAAATGAACTGAATTGAAGACTAAATTCAACCACAAAGCGCCTTTACCGGCGCCATTCCACAAAGTCAACTCAGCCCACAATTGTATTTTGTTCTGTTGATTTAGCCCACTTAAAAAATTTTACACCTTCTCTCACTCACTCTCGGCTTTCGATATCGTCTCGTTATTGCAGACACATCGAATTGACTCACCAATTCTTCACTAGCTAGCATTTTGTCTATTTTCCTGTCGGCAAAATAGACGGCAAGTATTTAGCCTAAATTCTTGAAATTTCAATGTGGAAAGTTTAAACTCCTCCCTCCCAATTGGTAGCCTTTTGTACCCATTCAAAACATGACTAACTTAATGTTTACCCTTACTCCCCTCCCCTCCCCTACCCCTACCCCTACCCCCACCTCCATTCTCGCTTTCCTTACTTCGTTCAACATTCTTCACAATCATCACATTTTCATGTTCTAACATTGATCTCCTGTATTTTGAATCCTCCCCCGCCCCCAAACACTTCTGGACATTAGTCACCCATATACACACAACACCAACTAACAAAACATAATTCCCAAAATCAAGGCAACAGCACGACTTTTGTTTCAACCTGCTCTTTTTTGTGTATTTGACATCAAACTGATTAAATTTCTCTGCCCAATCGATGATATGCCCTGTCAAAATGTCAGTGGTATAAACTGACACAATGCAGCTTTCGAAGAATAAACAGAGGTAACATTTTGGGCTGTTTAGGATTAAAAAACGGCGTATCATCGATGACATATAAAATCATTTTCAGTTTTGAATGAGCTTTGAAAAATTGCTTCCCTATGGCACAAATTCAATCATTAAAATGTTTTAAATATAAAAGTTTAAGCGTACAGTGTAGCGTAAAAGTAGAATATTTAAAATAAACCAAACTAAAGTATCAGAAGAGGATGATATATTGAAATAGCTTGAAAGCCTCTCAATTCTGTTCACTCGTTTTTCACCATTAAGTACGGTCAATCGGTCTAAAACACAAGATTTGATCCAAAAGTTTGGGTTTTGAAAAATTTTATGTTCTAATTCTCTTTTTACATTCTGGTCCAAAATTTTTGCTTTAATCTTTCTTGAGACAAGCCTCTCATTTCGAGAGCTCAGTTACCTCTCATGATTAGTAATTATCAACAATTATCGTCGACCTGCATTCCCCTACCGAGTATAAGACAGACTGAACTCCTTAAGAATTTTCACTGACACAGTTAGAGGACAAACATTCTGAGTCAAAAAGCATTTCGCTACATTCAAATGTTAAAATCCCGCGTAAACAGATCTTTTCCCGAATCACAGGCAAAAAGGTGATTATTCTTTTTAATTTCATAGAGTTTATTGGCTCTTTTTTACGTCCCCATTATGGTTCATTAAACCTCTTCTTCAATAAGTTTTATCAACCCATTACCGAATGCCGCTTCCAGTCATTGATGGACCACATTGCAAAACGATGGCAAAACGTAAATCTGAGTCAGCACAGTAGATACAAAGCCCGTTTAAATTCGCCTTCGCAATTTCCCTACTAATTTGTTAGTCTTGCAAAGTTATGGGATCATTTGCGGTTTAATTGGCGGACACATGGGATGTAAAAGGATAAGGAGTAATCAGACGCATGGCCTGTCTCAAAATAAACCCACATGTATACCAAGCACAAATGGGCTTATCGTGGGCAAGTGTTCAAACGAAATGGGTTTTAAATTCCGCGGTTACTCATCTGGTGAATGAAATGACGGCCGGTCCCGCAATTATCGGTGGTTTTCAAAGGGGTAACGACCTTTAGACACTAACCCCCTTAGAGAAACATTTGGCCACGTCATTCCTACCACAATACAATTTCTCTTAAATAGCGCTGTTTTGCTATGAGTTGCGAATTGAAATGCTATTTCATTCGTTTAAGCCTGAATTTAGTCTTTTAAATTGGTACATTGCCAGTGCTAGAAGCTGGTGATCTCCAATAAGCGACCCTTATCATAACCTTGAAGCGAAAAAAATACAAATCCAATTTCCGTTTGCACTAATAGCGGTAACATAATACTTCATTTGTCAATAGAGTTGTTCGGCAAGTGACTATAGTGAAACAGACAACAGCTGATAGAAAACGCATAAATTCACTCCATAATTAAAAGGTTTCACAGGGAACGACAATGAAATATACACATTCTACTGACCTTCTTATTGATTATAATAAACTTGTATGGTCAGCCATCGAAATCGAACAAAATCCTGAAGACCCCTGGGCGTATCCATCTGCCGGTTTTCACATGGTTCTACATTGGGCAAACTTACAGCTGATTAAATAGGAAAGAGATCGAGAATATTTGAGGATACGAAAAGAGGTTACTGTGTCTAAAGTGAGCCTACCATTTGGCTTAAGGTTACAACCTGCCTATTTTTAACCTATCCAAGCAATAATATGCCTATTGCTTTATCAAAGCAGACACTTTCAAGCACCTTAAATTATGAAAAATCGGCATGAATGCCCCTAAATGCCTCTAACGGGCTGGTCTCTTGGGAGACTATAGTTACACTAAATGCAAATAAAGGTGATTCGCAGTCTTTCCTTTCAATGGGTGAATCAACCAGATTCACCTCACCAATCACTATTTAAATTTTAGTTTGAAATCATGCTATCTACATCTCTAAATCGCATTTTAGCATGATTTGCGAAAATTCTATCAATTGGACAAATTACAAAATACACCGTGAACTGAAATCAGAAAGAGGTCAACAAAAGCAACTATTTTGTTTTTTTTCAAATTCGTGTTACCATTTCATCTGCAGATTACCATTTCCTCTCGAGACGGAAATGAAAAGTTGTTGTGTCTGAATTTAATTTCTAAATGTCAATTACAGCAATTCGATTTTTCTTTTTCATATTCAACCTCCACCACTTTTTATCGCAGATTATAAAGAAAATTTTAAAGACATAGACGCCTCTTTTCTTGCGATATTTTTCATTCTCTTCTGTCTGGCAAGATTCTATTGACGTCTAGAAGGTCAAACAAATGCATGCTGCTGCATACAAATTTAATCATATAAATGAAGTACACTGATCGCTCCAATGCAAACCTCAGTTCCGCCAAATTCGCCTATTATTTCATGGGACAGAGAGCCACATAATTGTCATTTTGAATTACAAATATTTATTTATTTATATCAAATGGCAGGCGTCTTGATGGTTATCATTAGCCCTTTAGTTGACTTCAGGCTTCACAGAGGGGAAGGAACATCAAATTGAAAAAAGTCGAGAGGGGGGAACAGAAGAGTGTTTCAAAGATGTAAAAAAGACAGACACAAAGGTAGAAAAAAGGTGAGGTGAGTACTGTAAAGTAGTCGAATATGGCATAGATTGAGGTGTTGGTTGTTTGAAGTGAGAAGTCGATGGCATAGCAGTACACTTTTGTACAAACCTAACTAAAAGGAACATGGAAGTAGTCCTATTTGAAATGTAATGGGAAGTTGATCGTGAATATAGGCCGTAAAGAATATTATTGTACTTCCATTCCACTATCCTTTATAAGGTGTGCGATAGACTTACCTCCACGTGGTGCACACTGGACTACGCCAAAAGTCTATAAACATGCAGTTGACTTCTGACTTCAAAATACCATGATCCCACTGTAATGCGTGTTCGACCGCTTCCACAGTACTAGTCTTACCTTTTCTCTGCCCCCGTGTCTGTCTGTCTCTTTTACATCTATGAATCACTCTTCTGTTCCACCTCCTTCTCGACTTGTTGTGACCTTGATGTTTCCCTCTCCTCTGTGAAGCCCGAAGTCAACTAAGGGACTAATGATAACTATCGTAAAGCCTGTCAGTTGCTATAATTAAATAAATAATGTATAATTTGTATTGCAACACCTCTACTCTGTCAAAATAATTCCGTCTCATTATTTTGTAATAGATTGGATTTTGATAGAGCATTTCCATATCTGACTTTACATGATCTTTGTCCAATGAATGCCTTTATCCAGTTTAGCATGTTTTGCTTAATATCAATCTTTGCCAATTTTAGAATTAGCTTCTCTTTCCATACTAAGTCATATGCTGGTTTGAAATCGACGAAAATAGCCGTAAGGGTATTTCTTGCATCAAGGGCATCTTTGATATGTTGAGAGAAAGTGGCTACTTGCTGGTTAGTTGATCTTTGCGGCTTGTTCATTCCTAAGAATATTGTTGTCTCAAGGAACCAGGTCAGCCTCCTGTTAACCATTCTTTCCATAAGTTTAGCCAGGTCAGCCTCCTGTTAACCATTCTTTCCATTAGTTTAGCCATCACGCCTATAGTTGTCAAAGTTGCTAGGGTCTTTGCCCTTTTTTAGTACTGGTATTACTATGGCAACTTTCCATTGGTTAGTTACGAGACTGGTCTCCCAGATTTTGTTGAAAAGCGTCAACATGATTTCCTTGGCTTTTGGTTCCATTCTAAATGGAAATTCCGAATGAATACCGTCTTCGCCAGGAGACTTTTTTGTACTTTAACTGTTTTATGGCAGCATTAAGTTTGCAAGGTCTGAATGGCTCAGTAAGTACATTATTTGGTGTCCAAGGTCGGAATGGTTCAGTAAGTACATTATTTGGAGTTGATGTGTCTTCTTTAATTTCACCAAACTGTCTTACTTGTATCTTTAAATCTCTAAGTTTCTGACAAAATGGTTTTTCTTTTGCTTGTTAATAGAACCTCGCAAAGCAGTTAGCTATTTCGGTGTCGGTGGTAAGCAATTTGCTGTTTAAAAGCTATTTCGGTGTCGGTGGTAAGCAATATGCTGTTTAAGTTTGGTTCGTCTTCGTGGGTCTTTCTCTGTTGTTTTGGAGGTTACCCAGGAATTGGGTTGGCCATCACTTTGGTAGTTGATATTTGAGATGAACTTTTCTATCACTTTGATAGTTGATATTTGAGATGAACTTGTCGATGTTGTTTTGGAGGTTTCTCAGAAATTTGAAAGTGCGTTGGTCATCACTTTGATAGTTGATATTTGAGATGAACTTGTCGAAAGAATTTTGATAGTTGATATTCGAGATGAACTTGTCGAAGTAAGTTTCATAGTTGATATTTGAGATGAAGTTGTCGAAGGAAGTCCGTAATAGCTGATATTTGAAATGAACTTGTTGAAGGAAGTCCGGTTTAGTTGATATTTGAGATGAACTTGTCGAAGGACGTCCGTTTTGCTTGTAAGATGGCTTGCCTTAGGACAGCTGATTGTCGTCTCCAGGTTTGTACGCGTTCTTCCAGTCTGATCAGCAGTTTTGCGAAGGGCGTCTTGTCGTCTCCAGGCTTTTACGTCTTCCGTTCTTCCAGGTTGATCAGCAGTGTTGCGAAGGGCGTCCCGTCTTCCAGTCTGATCAGCAGTGTTGCAAAGAGCGTCCCTCCCAGTCTGATCAGCAGTGTTGCGAAGGGCGTCCCTCTTACACTGATCAGCAGTGTTGCGAAGGGCGTCCCGCTTTCTTTTAGCTTCCTCAAGGTGTTTGGACCAAAACACTCGATAGTGTTTATCCTCAAGGTGTCTAATGTGAAGGGCGTCCCGCTTTCTTTTCAGTTCCTCAAGTTGTTCAAGGGCGTCCCGCTTTCTTTTCAGTTTCTCAAGGTGTTCACAGGGCGTCCCGATTTCTTTTCAGTTCCTCAAGGTGTCTAGAACGTCCCGCTTTCTTTTCAGTTCCTCAAGGTGTTTAGACTATCTAGATATTGGTTTAGTCTTGCCTCTGGGAATAGTTTTCTTTGCACATCTAATCATAATATTTGCTACCTCAAGGTGTTTAGACCAAAACACTCGATAGTGTGTAATCTTGCCTCGGGGAATAGTTTTCTTTGCACATCTAA
This sequence comes from Rodentolepis nana, assembly GCA_900617975.1. Taxonomy (NCBI): domain Eukaryota; kingdom Metazoa; phylum Platyhelminthes; class Cestoda; order Cyclophyllidea; family Hymenolepididae; genus Rodentolepis; species Rodentolepis nana. The sequence goes on along the minus strand of UZAE01000649.1, from coordinate 278 downwards.
TCATGAGCCTCGGGGAATAGTTTTCTTTGCACATCTGATCATAATACTCGGGTGTTTAGACCAAAACACTCGATAGTGTTTAGTCTTCCCAGTAGTTTTCTTTGCACATCTGATCATAATATTCATGATATGATCAAGTTTGTCAGGATGTTGGTTGAAGTTGAGGGGACTTGTGAAGTTCATTGTCTAAAAGAATTGTGAAACTAGGCCAGTCAGCCTTCTTTTTAGTTCCATGATTGCTTAGTTGGCACTTTCCATGTCATGCTTTTGTTGCCGAT
>UZAE01000648.1:0-20141 GCA_900617975.1 Rodentolepis nana | reverse complement strand
ACAGTGGGGTTATGGAAGTTTGAAGTCGGAAGTCAACTGCAAGTTAATAGATTTTTGCCGTATGAGTATACGTTGCCCAGGGTGTACCACGCGGAGGTAAGTCTATCGCACACCCCTAAATACTATTAGGTTGGCAACTAAGTCATTGTCAATTTCGAATAAGAAGGGTATGCTAAGTCATTGCCGATTTCAAATAAGAAGGCAAATCCGGATTTTTTGTTTAAAAATATAACTTTATTCAATTAGATATTGGCCGTTCTTGTCGACGACCTTTTCTATTCAATTAGCTATTGACCGTTCTTGTCGATGACCTTTTATGTCGATGACCTTTTTCCATCCTTCTGGCAGAGTAAAAATGCCCCCTTCGTAAATGTCTGGTCTTTGCTATAAACTGAATTAGGTGTGCTTTGCATGGAACAAGTCAAATGGTAATCCAAAGGCGCAAGTTCAGGGCTATATGGTGGAAATCCGAAGGCGCAAGGTGAGGGCTATATGGTGGGTGTGTTTAAAGAGTGTTGCATGGAACGAAACAAATGGTAATCCTAAGGCGCAAGGTCAGGGCTATATGGTGGGTGTGACAAAACCCCCAACCCTGTTCTTCCAATAATTTTTGCCGAGTAACCAAAGATATGGGAAGATGTGAGGGGGGCCTTGCGTTATCATGATGGAAAACAATCAAATATGTGTACGGCCTTGCGTTATCATGATGGAAAACAACAAGGGAGGAGGCCTTGCGTTATCATGATGGAAAACAACACCCTAGGCCTTGCGTTATCAATGATGTGTGGAAAACAATACCCTTCCGCCGATTTGATAATGCCGGCCGCTTGTCTTCAATTGCATCCTTCAGTTTTTCGAGTAGTTCAACATACATATTTGAATTTATCGTTTGGTTCTGCGCCATGAGTTCAAAATACAAAATTCCTTTGTGATCCCCCCACCAGACTGACACCATAATCTTTTTTGGTGAATCTCTGCAGCTTTTGATACTGTTTGGGCTGGTTGAGCTTGCTTCACCCATGATCTCTTGCGAGTAACGACATTGTTATAAACTATCCACTTTTCGTCGCCAGTAACTAGGTTCTTCAGAAATGGATCATTCTCATTGCGTTTCAGTAGCGGCGAATCACAGATGCTAATGCGTTGCGTCAAATGAATTTCCTTTAACTGGTGAGAAATCCATAAATCAAGTTTCTTGACATAACCAAGGGTTTTTCATTATTTTTCAATGCATGTATGCGACACATTGAGCTTCTCTGTAATATCTCGTGTTGTGCTGTGACGATTTGAATCGATAATGGCCTTGATATGGGTTTCATCCACTTCGACTGGGCGGACAGATCGTTGTGAATTTTTCAGTGAAAAATCACCGGAACGAGATCTTTCAAACCAATGTCGACACTGCCTTTCTTTTAAGGCTTCATCTCCATATACGCCACATAACTTCTTTTGTGCTTGCGATGCGTTCTTGCCTTTTTGGAAGTAATACAATAAAATGTGTCGGAAGTGCACGTCCTGTTCTTTCATTTGTAAATTGGGATAAAAACAAAACTAAAGAACTAAACAAAAAAATTTTTTACTAATTAACCTAGAAGCCCATACAGTAAGAAAAAAATATAGGTTAGATGCTTGGCCACGTTAGCAAAACAAAAGAAAGTATAGAGTGAATCTGTCAACAAAAACAACAATGACTTAGTTGCCAACCCAATAATATTAATTTTGGTGATTATCTATCAGAATATCTTTGGTACTAGTTCAGCAGTGAGCTGATTAAAAATGAGCACAGATTAATTATGGATTATTTAAATTGAGGATCCGCAGACATGAATTAGAATGCAAATTAGATGACTATTATCAAGCCCTTCTAGACCCTAGTTGTGAGTTTTATCGATCCACTGGATCAATAATGCGTGGCCAAAGAATGACATCCGTCAATGTTGGTTTAAAATCCAAAGAAAGCGATAACTCCTAAGCTCAATCAGAAGAATATTTCACAAAGCTTACCTTGAGCAGTGATCCTGAGGGGAAATTCAAAATCCTCCCGCTCCTTTACTTTTTAGACTAAGTTGGCTTGACCGACCATTATACTCACTAGAATGCACTTGTGCTTCGAAGGCACAGAACCAGTGGCCTCAGGCCTTACAGAAGAACATCTAAGCCTCTCACTTCCGTGCCACCAGGTTAATAGTCCAATTGAAGTATCGAAGAGGCTCTAATCCCACTTTTATACATAGATCGAAAAGCAAACATGGTACAGAAATCATTTTTCCCATCATCGTCATCATCATCATCACAATTTTTATGTATTTGCAATTTTGGGATATTTGTATTGAAAGGACTTACACGAAAGAGATACCATTATCAGCCTCTGACAATCCATAGATAGCCTTCACTCGCATTGTGTTGGGTAAAGGACGAGTCACGACGAATCGCATGTCATTTTCAATATTGAGATTGTCCAAACTTGGAATTATAACAACAGGTCGTGAGCCTTCAGGAGCTGAACAGGCAAATTCAAACGGTCGTCGTGGAGGGATTGTGATATTTTGACCCGCACTAGGAGGAGCATATTCTAGAAGAGAGAAAGATGTTTATTCCCCGCACTCACTCCATTTATTGGCTACACATATTTGTGTATAAAAGACTTAGTTTTCAGAAAAAACAAATGTCTTTACCTATAAATATAATAAATAATTGGTAGTGAAGGTCAATGCTTCTATCCAGTTCTCATACAGCCTTTATTTTTGCAACCAGCATAGCGTTTTGCTACAACCATTAATTCAATTTGTGGTCCATTTAATTCAATGTATTTTAGTTGCCGGTTGATTTTAACCAATCATTAATAATGGCAAAAGACAATTTTGTAATGCTTCAATGTCTGATTGTTCGGTTCTATCTAGTAAGCAAAACCATTTCACTTCAGGTAAAGGCATAAAGGCATTTTCCTTTCTATTCCAGTAGAAAGATAAATTAGATTTCAAGAAATTTAAATAATAATAGAGAGGTGATATTCCCGATAATTACGCAAAATTCACTACTTCCAGATTCGGCCAGTTGCTTCGTAAATGAAATGACCAATCCCCCCCCCCCCCCCCTATCTACCACAGCGGTTAAGAGACTTTTCACAGAATTTTCTTTAATGAAATCATGAAATATCTAATGCTTCCACTAGTAGAAACAATTAATCACAACATTATTTCACTCGGAATCGGCTAAGATATAAAAGCTTAAACAACCGCTAACTTGACCCGTTTGAGTATTTACTTTAATATTACAATCTTAGGTTAAAATACGGAATTAATATGAATGCTGCATTGATATTTAGCATTCATACGTATTTAAATAAATTCCTTATGTTCAATTCAACAAAAACTGTAGCGATACAGAACTATTGATAATAGATTGCAGTTATTTTATTAGCATGGCACCAAAGATTATGCTGAATTAATTTTGTATTAGCATGTTCACTTTTCATACCTTTGTATCAATTCAAAATACTTAAAATTAAACCCATCTTAAGGCCCAAACGTACTGGTCCCCATTAGTGCATAGGAATAACTTTAAAAAAACCTTGGCCACCAACTTGAACACTCTTTCTTATGTACTTATTTTGCCTTTAGGTCACAGATGAAAATTTGAGAGAAAGCAAATTGAATTATTAAGCACAAGCTCTGCGACACTTACTTTCACAATACTCTAAATCCTCATCAGAACCATCTCGGCAATCATTGACACTATTGCAAAGTTGGTATCCTGGAAAGCAGGTTCCATCTCTACAGCTGTGCATTCCTGTTGGACAAGTCGGTAAAATGAAGACGTTTATATGCCCACGATCACCACCCTCAAAGAAGCATCTTTAAAAGAATGAAATACCATTGCTAATTTAGGATTGACAATCAACCCTATTTCAGCACTTTAAAGCATTGTAAAAGTTATCAGGAAATGCAAATTAATCCTAATTATTTTTAATTTAAGTATATCTGAATCGTTGAGTGCACCCTGGCTGAATGGGGCCAGTTAAAGTGGCTTTTATAATGGTATAAAAACCTTAAATTTGTAAATGATATCAATAGAAGTCAAAATATTAGCAATAAGATATTTAAATTTTGGTTTTCCTAAAATTTTCGGAATTTAACATTTGATTTATCTGGCAATTTGGTCAAAATTTAAGTTAAAAGAGTAGCGTATGTAATAGAAAAGCTGATATACTCACAGATATCATAATTAAAACAATATAACCGATACCGAACTTAATAGAGTTAATTAATTAAAATGTATGTATACAGAAATTTAGAATAACCTTTTATAAATGCTATTGATAATAAGGAAAGGTGGGTGGTTTAGAGGCCTATAGAATAAGTCCTTACTCAAACGTCAAATTGCCAAAAATTTCTCGAAGACCTCGAGTTGCAGTGACTCTAATTGTATTTATTGAAGGTCGATTCACACTGAAACCGGGTAATTCCTCAAATCGCATACTCGTTCCTCCAACAACTACAAGTGGACGTTTTCCAGTTGGTGCCGTGCAAGTGAAACTGAATGGTTCCCAGGGTCGGCGAACTATCCTATCGGGTTCGATTGTCACACCTAGTGGGAATAAAATGATAAATATCTAATGCTTGCATAAGTATAAAATATTCAATCTCTAAATTACACACCAAAAGCTAACTTTCAACCTCATTTTTATACTTTTAGTGGAAACAGTGGAAGCCAGTAAAAAATTACAAGGCTTTATTGGTAAATGTCAACTCAATTCAATTTACGATCATTACAATTTTTAACAACGAATCTCTGATGATCATTCAATGAAATTATTTTCCGGCGATTTAGGAGAAAATACTTAGTTTTAAACAAAATCTAAATAAAGCATTTCATTTGTCCTTACTCTTTTCAATTGAATAAAAGCGCTGCCAACCATAGATAAAAAATATCTTTTATTTCGTTTTAAATGCTGAAAATGGTCTTTCTAACAAATGTGATGATATTGTGTGAGCTTCAAGATATTAAAACTAAGATAGATTGTTTGCTAAAATTTGATGAAGCACTTGAAATCCTTCCCAATAGTAAAGAAGACATTAATTTAGCATTGAACTGGGAATTCATTGGTTAGCTCAAGAAATGTCCTTCCCGAGGGTAGAGCCACATAAATCCTTATTGCGCTTTGATAATTTTCCTCCTATCTTTTATTCCCCCCCCCCCCTCCTTTTCCATTTGGGCCCTGGATAATACATCATTCAAGTTGCACCTGAAAGTGCAAGTGGATGTCCTCAACCTTTCATTTTACGGCTGCATTAATTGTGGAACACCCATTTTACATTGCACCTTAATGCCTCTTTCTTTCTTATTAAATTCCACATGTCTTATATAAACATATCGTGTTTTTGTATTGAAGTTGTGGGAGGGAAGGGGGCGAGGTAAATCGGAGATTAACAACACTTTTGGGTATAACTAGTGATTTAATAAAAGAAAATATGTGGCTTGAAGATCAGCGAGGATGGGAGCTAAGTTTGGAACCGTGAGATCGATTCTCAGCTAAATATTTGCGGTGTTATTCATTTCACCATGAGAGATCGCAGAAAATGAGATAGTGATAGTTTCCATTCTACCCACATCAAGTGTTATTGTCAATATGAATAATAGCCATGCGAATAACTATATACATAGGTTGAAGTCTTAATAAAGTAAGATTACCTCTACAGTCAGATTCATCAGATCCGTCTGGACAGTCATATCGGCCATCACAACGGCTATAAGTAGGTACACACTGTCCATTGGAACACCGGAATTCATCCGATCGACATGGCCTTTCAATAGGTGCTAAAATTGTAGAACAATGGCAGTCACGGTCACTGCTTCTTAATTTCTTCGTGTCAATAGATTCTATTTTTGTTTACCTTATTACTCATAGTAAGTGGAAAGCGAGATCTTTAAAATTAAAATATGCAGCAACACAAAAATTATTAAAATCGAAAAATTCCCTTGATTGGGCTGTAAATAGTAGAATTGAAAGAAATTATAACTGTTATCGTAATGACAAAATAAAGTGCTTTACGAACAACTTCTCATTATGGGTATTTTAGAAGCGATCCGTCTAACACTTCTCATAGTTCTTATTAAATCGATTTTAGCATGTCTTGCTAATCGGGCAATTATTTGGCATTATTTGAAATGATCGATGTAAGTAAATATTCCAAGTACCTCTGCAAACGAAATGCACTTCCTAATGTATATATATATTAGGTGGGCAACTAAGTCATTGCCGATTTCAAATAAGAAGGCAAATTCGGAATTTTTGTTTAAAAATATAACTTTATTCAATTAGATATTGGCCGTTCTTGTCGATGACCTTTTTCCATCGTTCTGGCAGAGTAAAAATTCCCCGTTCGTAAAATGTCTGGTCTTTGCTATTAAAAAACTGAATTAGGTGTGATCCGACATCATCCGCGTTGTTAAAAAAATTTACCATTTAAAGAGTTTTGCATGGAACGAAACAAATGATAATCCGAAGGCGCAAGGTCAGGGCTATATGGTGGGTGTGACAAAACATCCCAACCCAGTTGCAATAATTTTTGCCGAGTAACCAAAGATGTGTGGGGCCTTGCGTTATCATGATGGAAAACAATACCCTTCCGCCGATTTGATAATGCCGGCCGCTTATCTTCAATTGCATCCTTCAGTTTTTCGAGTTGTTCAACATACATATTTGAATTTATCGTTTGGTTCTGCGGCATGAGTTCAAAATACAAAATTCCTTTGTGATCCCCCCACCAGACTGACAGCATAATCCTTTTTTGGTGAATCTCTGCTGCTTTTGATAGTGTTTGGGCTGGTTGATCATGCTTCACCCATGATCTCTTGCGAGTAACGACATTGTTATAAACTATCCACTTTTCGTCGCCAGTAACTAGGTTCTTCAGAAATGGATCATTCTCATTCTCATTTCGTTTCAGTAGCGGCGAATCACAGATGCTAATGCGTTGCGTCAAATGAATTTCCTTTAACTGGTGAGGGATCCATAAATCAAGTTTCTTGACATAACCAAGGGTTTTTCATTTTTTTTCAATGCATGTATGCGACACATTGAGCTTCTCTGTAATATCTCGTGTTGTGCTGTGACGATTTGAATCGATAATGGCCTTGATATGGGTTTCATCCACTTCGACTGGGCGGCCAGATCGTTGTGAATTTTTCAGTGAAAAATCACCGGAACGAAATCTTTCAAACCAATTTCGACACTGCCTTTCTTTTAAGGCGGCTTCATCTCCATATACGCCACATAACTTCTTTTGTGCTTGCGATGCGTTCTTGCCTTTTCGGAAGTAATACAATAAAGTGTGTCGGAAGTGCACGTCCTGTTCTTTTATTTTTAAATTGGGATAAAAACAAAACTAAAGAACTAAACAAAAAAAAATTTTTATTAATTAACCTAGAAGCCCATACAGTAAGAAAAAATATAGGTTAGATGCTCTGGCCACGTTAACAAAACAAAAGAAAGTATAGAGTGAATCTGTCAACAAAAACGACAATGACTTAGTTGCCAACCCAATATATATACACTATGTATCGAATATAGGAGAATTAGGTTGTTAGTAATATACCATCTCCAACACGTTCGTTCTATTGCGAATTTTTACATTTAAATTGACGGTTCCTATATTGTGTAAATGGATTTACCTATAGAGATTTGGTTATATGTAGAATAAATTCCAATATGGCAAATGAATAGCTATAAGGGCCGAAAAATCCAATAATCGACAATTGAGGGAGCGAAGAATGGTTTCTTTCAAGGGTAGCGAAAAATTTCGATTTGTTCTCTTAACAATATTCTTATTCACAATCGCTTTGCGTAAATTTTGAATAGCTTTCTTTAACAGAATACAAAATTTAATTTATTCTAAATTAAGTGTAACTACTATAAATTAATCAATATTAAAATAACTCCCTTATACCCTTTTGGAAAGTTCCTATCCGTATTTTGACTGACTTGAATTAAATTGCGACAAAAATCATTTTGAAAGAATCTAAAAATGGCCATTTATTTCATATTTTCAAAAATAAATCATGAACCCTCTATCGAAAAGATTTCAAAGCAATCATTATATAAAATTAAAAAAATATTAGAAGTTCAATTTTTTAGCTTCTATATCGAACTAATAAATATTGATGCTGAACTGGGGTGTGCAATAGACTTGCCTCCACGTGGTGCACCCTGGGCAACGTATACTCATACAGCAAAAAAGTCTATTAACTGGCAGTTGACTTCTGACTTCAGACTGCCATCACCCCACTGTAAGTAATATTCTACCACTTCCACAGTAATCATCTTACCTTTTCTCTGTCTTTGTGTTTGTCTGTCTGTCTCTTTTATATCATTATTCTGTCCCCCCTCTCAACTTTTTGTCACTTTGATGTTCCCCCTCCCCTCTGTGAAACCCGAAGTCAGCTAAATGGCTAATGATGACTATCAAAACGCCTGCGACTTCTTTTTAGAAAATTATGCAAATTTAATGAGAAGTTGAAATGAAAAATGGAGAAGATCCTTACGGCAATTGGCTTCATCAGATCTATCAGAACAATCGTATCGACCATCACATCTTTGTGCACCTTGGATACATTGTCCATTTGAACATCTAAATTCTCCTGGTCGACAAGTGACTATTGGAGGAGCTGTAGGAGTCAAGAACACGTCTGATTAAGTTATTTGCACAAAATTCAATGGTGAGCGTATTTAATGATAAAAAAGGACAATTGGACCCATCATTATACCATTTCCCGCTTTAAAATTTGGCATTTGTATCCTTGGAAAAATATCATTACCCGAATCAAACGGTTTGAGGCTGAAATTTTCCTTATTTCCGTAATGGTCATTTGTTCATACTGTCACTTACTAATCATTCACCTGAATGTGCCATTCATATGTATTTAGGCCATCGGTACCCAACCTCTCCCTCTCTATGAATGGAAAACCATCGAATGATATCAAAAGCTCTGTAGGTCCCTCAACCAAGCATGAATTTATGTGATCAACAATAGCAAAGCATTCTTGTGATTTAATTTGCAATTCAATAACTTCTGCTATGATATTTCATTCAAGCTGTTCATTCAGTTACTATTTGAGTGTTCACAAGAAGTAACCAACAGTGGTCATGAAAAATCATGAGTTTGTTCGAATTAAATTAAGAGTTAAGTTATTTTCAATGTATTTTCATGAGATTCCAAGGAAAACTGTCACAATTTATGCATAAGATAAGCATACAGTCCCAATGCCAGTACGTGTCATTCTATAAGCTTTCCATGATGTCTCCCACAATATCTAAAAGATGTAATTGAATTTGTCTGCTTCAATCAGTTTCAAAATATGAATTTTTATATATTTTGTGGAAGTAAGGAGAAGTTACAAGTGCATTAAATCGCTTCGCTACATTCGCTTCAAACAAGCGAATACTTAGAAGGTATATTAGTAAACACAACATAGGATTCATGAATAAGCAACTTATAAATGCAAAACAAAAAGGCTTTGAATGTCATAGCCGGTTTCCAAGACAACGCTGGAGGTTAAACGTACTTAAAACGCCTTAGAATGACACCCTGAATGTTTAAAGTCGCATCCAGTGAGAGCTTTTTAAAAAATCAGAAGAAACATATGCATTTATTCATCAAAAAGAGGTGAAGTGATCATTACGAGTCCCATGAACCAAATCTATCTACCCTCTTCTCAAACTGCTATAGCGGTGTGTTCACTACTCAAAATCGGGATTAATTAATATAAGTAATGTCACTTACGACAACCAGACTCATCAGACCCGTCCAAGCATTCGATTCGGCCATCGCACCGACTAGACGCAGGTACACACTGTCCATTCGAACACCTAAATTCATCAGGTCGACATGTCACAACAGGGGGCGCTAAAATTATAAATAGGTAATAAATTGAAAGGACTTGATTTTCACAAAAATGTAATTTTAACAAATTTTATCCTTCGCAGCAATAGAAATAAGAGAATGGCTTAATGAAACACTTCTATAAAGTTTAAAGTGAAACTTACACGAATTTAAAAATTCAAATGCATATATTATTTGCTATTATTTTGAGAATTCAATTTATTATTCCGATAAATTTAATCTCGATTCTTTTATCTATATTTAAAATCATGATGCGATGAGCAAAGTATTGACGTTGATTTCCTCAAGCTAACCGATTTTGCTTTCGTCATATGGCTTTAAAATTGTAAAAGCATCAGAATATTGCACTTAACGCTTCTTATTAGAGTTAAATTAAGATATAACGCACGACAATTGACTTCATCTGAACCATCCAAGCAGTTAACACGCCCATCACAGCGTTGCCATGGGGGTAAGCAGGTTCCATCACGACAAAGAAAACCTCCAGGACAGGGTTGAATTACTTCTGTAGCATTCAACGTCACCAGGGCTGTTCGAGTTCCTTCGTTTGGAAAGAAGCATCTAAAACGCCGGGGCGAAATTAAACTATACTGCATTCATAAATTCTTCCTTCATAAAAAATGAACAGTTTCATGTTCTAAAAGACCATTCACAGGTTTATAATGGGTCTTTGGAAAGAGACACCCTGTAAAGAGTTCGCCCCCAGGAAAATGTTTAGTTATAAGCCCGCATCGAAAATCGAAATCAGATGATCAAATTCACAAATAGTGAAGAAACAGTACGGAATTATTTACAGATAACATCATAATTTGTCACGCGAAACCCAAGTCTACAAGTTCTATAATAGTGGCTGGATCGATTTATGGAGCTTCGTGTGCCTTTTCCACATTGGCCAACAAATCTAATCAATTCTGTCAAGCAAGAAAGTTGATAGAATGGTTAATCGACTTCTTCACTCTGTCAAATTCAAATACTGTGATGACTCCCAATAATGAACTTAGAAAGAACATTTAGGTGCATAAAAGAATGTTAATATATAATTGAATGATGGTTTAAAAAATCGTTTGGTTTAATTATCGCTAATAAATCACAATAAAAGCAATAAGTGACAGAGACACAATAAATGTCCATCGAAGTGTCTGTATTTTGATTATTTAAAACTTATTTGTTGTACTAAACTACTTCACTGAATTCGTGCAATTCCATACGAATGAAAATTATGGGAAATTTTCACTTACTTCAATAACTACTCAAGACAGTATATTTATAGTCACAAATTCCTCAGGTTTTAAATTCTGGTAAATATATCGTTTTACCTGACAAGGTTATAAGTTAATAAAACTGCAGACAATTAACTTCCCCAAGAAATGAAATGCCAATTTGTGTGTAAAGTTTGCAAAATTTAAAAAGTTCAACATTTCATAGTTGAATATTCTATTCATTTTCATGTTCCTATGTCTAATTTTCACATTTTTTGTAGTTTACAAGCAACGAGTCATGGTCCCTTCTTGTTCTACATCACATGATTCTAAACTTGCCTTTTCATAGATAAGGATACTCAGAGATGATTGGCTACCTGATGACCCAATAATTGTAGTGAGGGGTTCTTCGCTGGAGATCTTATATATCAAAATGAGAAAGTATTTAACGTATTCAACACCGTTTTCAAACACTCCGAAGGAAGCACCAAAAATTTTTCTACAAATTTTGACTGATATTACTATATTTCTTTTCGATAAAAAAATCATATACAATTTACACCCAAGTCTCTGCCCTTTAGCTTTTTTGTTCTTCGGATACTAGTTCAGTTTTAATCATTCCATTTATTGAATGACATTTCCGATTTTAAAAGCCCAACCGAATTGTTAAAGTATCTTTGCAGCCGGAAGCACGCACTCTTTGAATTTTAACAGAAAGCACATTCTTGCCACCTTGAATGGTTAAGGAAGCAACTTATTATTTCTAAACAGTTTATCAGGTTAAGATAATAAAATAACAAATAACTTTATCATTAACATGCATTTCTAGCGAGTTTTCGCAAATCATAAAAAGTTATTTCCAAATAGCAACGCGACGAATGTTGCGATAGGAAGCATAAAATTTTTACACATTTTTCTCACGTAGTTGATGGTCGTGTCTGTTTAATTTTTTATTTAATGCGATAGAAATGTTTCATTTAGGGAAAAGAATGTTTTATCGGGTATATTTGCTATTTTTCTCCCACCTTTTTTTCAGAATTTACACTTATAATTTAATCAATTAGCATTAGTTATAAAGATCAAATGTCAAGAGCCTCAAGTATGTACCTTACTTGAATTTACGAGAAAGGGAGTGAAAAGACCTATATTCTTAGTGAGAGGTGATCAAATTTCCATTATTACTAATAAATATAATTTAATAAATTATTCTTTCCATTATCTGATCAAATTTAAATAATATATTTTATTGCGTTTTCCGGAGCATCAATATCCATCACTTAGGCTACTTCGCAACACCGTTTCCAAGTCCAAATGGCTTTTTATAGGAAACAAAAATGAAAATTGCCCACGTAATGATTTAATTTATTTAAGCCTTCAGACTGACACTTCACTTACCGGCAATCCAAATCAAAGCCATTAATGAAATCCGTCCCTATTTAAATAAATCCTATCATGGGTGAAATTAAATATTTCTCTTAAACCAAGTTGCTTCGCTCTGTCCACAAAGTCTGCTGGTTGTTCAACTTGTTTATGTTATGCTAATTTGGAACTGTTGGCTCTTAAGAGCTTTTAGGTCAGTCAACATTCAGTTCATAATGTAGAAAAACCTACATTCGTAATCAAACAAGTTCAAAGATGGGCAGATAGAATTTCAGAGCTAGCAATTATCATAAGTCTCTTTTGACAGAAGACAAATTTCGCATTTAAATAACGAAACTGTTGATAAGGTATTTTAACTTAAGACAATTTTAAGATTAAAGAAGTTAATTATATTCTGTTTGTAATACTGCGAAGGAAATAGGAGATCTTGATATGGAGGTTACTGAGTATAAGTCCAGACTTACTAGTGCAGCGATTCACTGCAAACTACCGTTGAAGAAAAGGATAATTAACGACTGTGATCGAATTTTATTGTTGTTTATTAATGAAAATGAAGATTGTTCCATTAAGCCCAAAAGGTAAAATTAAACCGAACTTCTATTTGTTGTCACTTTTGATTGAATGAATAGTGATTTATTTGACAAATAAATTTAATGAAGCTTTTATTTGGCAAATAGATGAAATGGCTGGATCAATACCATTCTAGAACATTTCCGATAATCCCATTAAATAATTTAAAAAACATGGAATCATTTCGCCTTTCTAACATTTACCCATCTTTCCCATAAAAACGCCCAATCTATGCATTTGGCATAATTGACCACGTATGTTAATCAAGTGGCTATTAATATCGCAATAATTTTAATTTTAATTGCAATCGAATTAATTTTAATAATCATAGAATGAATAACCACATTCGCCTAAAATGACTTTTGGATTATTACTAGCTAAGGAAGACATCCCAAAAAAACCTTTGCTTAATATTTGACTCAATTTGGCATATATTTATCGATTGAAACGGCGAAAACTCTCATTCATCTTCTAACCGGAAATCAGTTAATATAGAATCTTCTATGGCACTGAAATACGCTTTTTCATTTTGTTTTCTTTTACACTCAAACCATGTATTTCCTTTTTTGCTTTTTTTATGAGAAATTGCTAATCGTATGTGTCAATTTTTCCCATTGTCAAACACGATTAAATAATGAATTGATTGAAGGATCACTTATACTGCCGAATCATTATCATTTGGAATATAATCACATACATATGAATATTTCTCAATTTAATGAACCGAGTTCCTTCTTTATGTTAAAATACAATATTAGTAGTTCGTTAGCTCGAGTAAAGGCACCACAAAAATTGAATGATTAAGCGAATCGAAAATTTAAGGGTAACTGAAGGAAGTAAAACCCCTTACATTCTTGAATGTTCGTTAGATTTGTTCTTTCTCTTAGTAAAGCTAATGTAAAAATAGTTGATCAGTGAGTATATTAGAAATAGCACAACATACTCTATTAGAATTGCCTGGTTGTGTTGAGGAAGACCATGAGGAGCCACAATAACCATTTCTTCAGGCCGCGGTCGAGTTACTACGAAACGCTGATCTTGTTCAACAAGTATTCCCGTCATGGGAATCCGAGCACTTGGAATTTGACGAGGTGAGGTTGAACGGCAGGTCACTTGGAACCGTTCGAGCGGTCGAACTTCCTGCTTAACCGGAATGGCTACTAGCTTTGCAGCTTTAAAAAACCAATAAGGACATAGTTTGAAATATTTGGTCTGAAAACATGCAATCTTTAGGATAGGTACCTGGCTACTCGATCTATCCTTGCATTTGTTAAAATTGGTTATTGAAAGAAAAATTAAGATTATTGATTTAAGACCAGTTGTACCATTTTATCAATTTTAGCTCTATTTTATTTTCCCAAACGTTAGGTCTAAACAATGAAATTGGCCATAAAATCGTAAGATAATTAGGAACAAAGATAATTTCAAAGTATTTTAAGCGATTTATCATTATATTAAATCCATATTATATTTGGTTTGATGAAATAGTAAAACTATCAAATTAGCATAAAATTTGCACCAATTATTCATTTCTGAGCATAATTCTGGTAAAAGAGACCAAATAGATGTACATTATTAATGAAGCTTACAACAAAACTGTCCACTTTCATCCGAACCATCTCGGCAATCACTGATGCCATTGCAGATCTTGTCACCGGAGACACATTCACCACTGAGACAACGAACCTGACCTGCCGGACATGGATCATAAATGAAAATTCGCGTTTCTTTCGAGTAACCATTCGGGAGAACACATCTGTAGGACAAATTTAAAACAACTTAAGTTGGCTAAGTGAGATATTCCATAATGTTTGTTTAAAATTTCAATATTCAATATTCCAATACTGGGATGCGCAATAGACTTACCTCCACGTGGTGCAGCCTGGGCAACGTATTCTCATACGGCAAAGAAAGTCTATTGATCGGCAGTTGACTTCAAACTTCTATGGCCCGACTATTTTTCATATTCGTCCCCTTTCACAGCACTCATCTAACCTTATTTATGCCTTTGTGTCTGTCTGTCTGTCTGTCTCTTTTACATCTACGAATCACTCTTCTGTCCCCCCCCCCCTCTCTTGAATTTTTCTCACTTTGATGTTCCTTCTCCTCTCTATAAAACCCCGAAGTCAGCTCCAGGGCTAATGATAACTTTCAAAACGCCTGCCATTAGATATCAATAAAATATTCCAATACTAATGTGAGAAGCACTCAAATTCAGGAAGAGAAGCTGTGAAAAGTCATTTTAAATTGCTTACTACAAAAAAACATTTTCGTCGACGCTTTGTGGGAGTACATCTGCAAGAGATTAAAGCCATTTTGATTCAAAATCTACTGCTAAGTTTATTTTTGTGTTAAATTGTCAGTGCTTATTGCAGGCCTTCGAGTTTATTGCAAAATATTTCAAATTCCTTTGACAAATTCAAATGTAACCTCCTTTACGTCATCAAACATAGTTGAACTTTGATTGATGAAATACGGGCTTAAATATTCATTAATCAGTGTTGGCCTCCATCTCTTGAAAACCAATATCTTCAAACGAAGGAAGTGCTTTCAACTATCTCACATCAAGATCATCATTAATCGAGATATTCCAATCCCGATTCCAACTATTTGGAAATCCCAACTGTCAAGATTATCAATTTAATGGCTATTTTTTCCGATCTGACCAAATGTATTTTTGAATATTTTGAATTCCACCTTTTGAATCGCTTCATTGGTCATAATCTTTCTAATCGAATTTATTTGACAACAATATTTTTCTTCACATTCCAAAGCAGACTAGTTTTTATAGCCTGCTGACCTGAAGAATTGCCCTCAAATATAATTCATCCGTTTGTTTAATCCTTTAACGCCCGAATTATTTTTTTGAAAAATGCCCCTAGCCGCACTCATGTGTGTCTCGCACCAGATTGATGCCTCTGACGTAAAGATTTTTGGTGGAATCAGGCGAAGGCTATAGGCTTATTAAACAGATTTCAAACAGCAAAAGCGTCTTCTGTTACGAGCCCGGTATCAATGGAGCCTATTTTGAGAGAGGACCGAATGGTCTTAAGTGCTTTGAAGGGTCGAATCAAATATCCTATCTATGCATCTGCTTAGAAAATCTCTTTTCTCGCCCTGGATATAGTAAGGAGTGCTGAAGTTGAAGAACGTCTGCGTAATTGCTTACACAGTAAAATTTGCTATTTCAAAGACTTCGTTCTCTACTCTTCCGAGACATAGGGGGGATAAAATCGTAGGACCAGTCAATCCTTTCCACTCAATGAACTAATTAGAAGCTTTGGGTACCATCGACAAGAGATAACCTCGATCTTCAGGAACTGACTCATGAAAGTTGAGCTTTTGAATTACCTTAAAAGTTCAAATTGAATTTAATCGCTTCTGAGAGTGCGAATTGGTCACCGCTCCCAAAAGTCCACTTTTATACTAGTCTTTATGTTTCGAATTCATTCTAGCTGCAAATCACACACTCACTGAATAGACATGCCGTTGTATACAGCTGAAAGACCCATTGGTACGGAGATAACAACCTTCTGGGAGTCGGGATATTGGATTTGAAATTGACCGTCGAGAGTGATGTTGGCCCCGGAGGAGAACACTACAGCTGGCCGAGCACCAAGCCTATGTGAGACGCATTCAATATGGAAGGGCTTGAATACGCTCGTGTTGACCAACGATGGGTTCATGACCAATTCTTTAAAGAAAAAATAAGGTTTGCTGGTAAGTAGTTTAATATTTATCCTGGCAGTCTATTTTGTAGCTACACTTTAAAACCAAAAACACTTTAGATTGATTATTATTTGTGTTCTAACTCTGTAGAGGATAAATAAACTATTGAATTATTCTACCAGAGAAAGTTTCTCCACACTTATTTAAAAAAACAAATGCAAGAATTTTAGCTAAAAAGTAGAGTCAGTACAAAACTAAATGAGCTCTGAAAATAAAATGAAGCTAATCAGGTGAATTTGATGAAACTTAATTAGTTGGATTCTATTGGGTTCTGTCAACATTATCCTACTATTTTGGTCAAATATTTTGGCCCTAAAATTGTCATGAAATGATGAGAGGAATAACTCTAGTCTTCAAGATAAACACACCAAAAGTCTTTTTATCCTCCCCTCGTAGAATATTATATTGAAAACTACAAATAACAATTTAGATAAGACCCTATGTTTAAATGGACAAAATTATGGCGAATTTAATTGCTTCCTCCGAGGTGTCGCCGTTTAGACGATAAATATTTGGCTGATAACTATTAA
Source organism: Rodentolepis nana (assembly GCA_900617975.1). Taxonomy (NCBI): domain Eukaryota; kingdom Metazoa; phylum Platyhelminthes; class Cestoda; order Cyclophyllidea; family Hymenolepididae; genus Rodentolepis; species Rodentolepis nana. Next base: position 2,830 of record UZAE01000648.1, on the reverse strand, counting down.
TAGGGTGAAAGATAGGGGATAGTGATATTTAGAGAGTTAGCATAGATAATTGGTTGAAATTCAAAATGATGATTTCATGAAGAGTGCTTATATTTCTTAAAAATAGAACGATAAAGCACCTCACTTCTATCTTCCCTTACTTGGTTTGAGTGAACATCTGGAATGAAGTAACATGAATTAGATCTTTACTGGTGCAAAATTGGCACTTTCGCTCTGTAAAAATGACAGATTGGTCTTAGTTAAAACGAGGTCCTGTCTTCTAATCGTCAATTCGAACTGTTCCTTGGAATAATGAAATGAAAGGACAAAAGTTAGTGAAATCGAAACTGGAGAATAAAATGGATTATATTCATAATGGAACATCACTTGAAAGTTAAGAACCAACCTAAATGGGTAAACTAAAAAAAGCTATAGATGTCCAGGAATATATTATAGATATTGTTTGGCAATAAGTTTAATTCATTACCACATGCCAAATTTCAGCACCGATGTAATGAAGCCCTATAGGGAGCCTGAGCAGTTATATCTTCATGTCTTTCTATCAACGGCGAACTCAGACAAGTGCAATATTTCTGGGACTTTTGCTTGTCAAGATTTTCTTAGTATCACCCAGGATTTGCGTCTTCGTTTTCAATTCAAAAGACCATTCTGATGGTGAATCATCATTTGGGGTTATGCTGTGATTTTATTACAAGCGCGTTCAATAAAATTCCTTCTAAGTAAACCATTTCATGATTAATAAACGTTGATTAGTACTGTGATGTAGATTCGTGTGATTTTTCTGAACATTTGTACATCTGGATGCATTATCATTTCATCACGTTCGCGTTGATTTCCTACGGTAATTCCAGGTATGTGTGTTCATACTGACCTTCTGCCATTGCGTCATACCTGCAAGACAATTAAGTTGTGCTAGTTTAATACACTTGAAAATCCACTTCAGAAGTCTATTTTCTAATAAAATTAATTCTCTTATTTACATACAGAGTTGTGTTTTGTCTTAGGTGAAACTTTTTAATTTTTTGGTAGACTCTAATATTTTTTACTAATAATGTCACCGATTGCCTGAAAGTTCTTATCATACAAACTAAACTGAACTCTTATAGCTACGTAAAATTCACCTGTAAACTTTCATAGTGCTCCTTACATTGGTCTAATCTATATGGTTTTTTCGGGGAAAATTCAGACCCACATGAGTCACCGATTTAGCTTGTGTAGAGTTCCGATCTTACAGAGCCTCATTCCTTTCGAAGTATACAAATTTTTATTGTAAAATTTAATTGTAACTAGTACATGGTCAGCTTCTTTCAATAATAATGCATACTCACCTCTTGTATCATCAGTTGGTGAAGTGAGAATTTCCTCTGCATATCCAACGATACCCCTAATGGTTGCCCGACACCTATACTTTCCAGCATCCGATGGGTTATAAGCAGGTATCCTCAATATCTGTTCGCTTCCGACGAATTGTCCGTCCTTCTTCCATTCGTAGATCACATCAGTAGGATCCGGTCGTACGAGACATTGCAAACGAACCTCATCTCCATAGGAAAAGTGAGTTGGATAGCGAACGATATAGATAGTATATGGGCTAACACCTTCTCCACCTCCGGAAATAGTATCATTTCCCATTTGAAGTGAAAGTAACTAAAATCAAAATGAAAAAAATTTGACTGGTCATATTTTGTTTCATTTTGGGGCGAAAATGTGAATGAACATTTATTCAAAGTGGTTCCCTCTCGATAGGAGGTCTCTAATTAATAATGGATTCATAAAATATGCAATTTTCTTTCTGCCAGAATGGAACAACCTTTACACAATTCAATAGAAGGGACGTGCTTTTGTTGGGAAAAAACAGGAGAAATGAGGGAGGAAGATAGGGGAAATGGGGGAAAGAGTAGAAAGAAGAATTCGGAACGAATAAACGTCAGCGCTGAGCTAGTGAAATACGGGTTGTGGTAAAGAGAGGTGAATTTAGGTACGATACGGATGTTAATTGGTCTTATTTTAACTAATACGAAATGAATAAAATATTTTTTAGCCATCAGTTGAAACAGTGTAGAGAAATGAGTCAGCATAGTAAGAAGTTTTGACCTAATTGGCCTTGCAGTACTTGATTTGCCCCCAAACCACCCGGCGGAACTATTATGCACCCTCTTGCGACTCATTTCTGCAGCAATCTGGAATTCTTCCCAGATTTTGTATTATCCTCCTTGTAGAAGTAGACACTATCCACAAAATACGTATTAGGAAAATTTCGTTTAGGTATAGGTTCTCTCCTAATTATGGGGTCGAATGATAAATGTTAAATTGCTCTAATCGCGACCAATTGTCACCAATATAATTTTATGATGTCAGACATCTGTAGTCCCCATAAAATGAACTTTGCCTCCCATCCATTTCCCATTTGGCGGATTTTACTAACAAAAATTTATGGTAGACGAGTCTATTTCATTTAACCCCCACAACGTTTTAATTTTGGGGTGTGCGATAGACTTACCTCCACGTGGTGCACCCTGGGCAACGTATACTCATACAGCAAAAAAGTCTATTAACTGGCAGTTGACTTCTCACTTCAAACTACAATGGCCCAACTGTATGTCATATTCGACTACTTCCATAGTACTCACCTCACCTTTTTTCTACCTTAGGGTCTGTCTCTTTTGCATCTTTGAAACACTCTTCTGTTCCCCCCACCCCTTTTGACTCTTCAAGTTGATGTACCTTCCTCTCTGTGAAGCCTGAAGTCAACTAAAGGGCTAATGATAACCATCAGGACGCCTGCCATTTGATATAAAACGTTTTAATTTTACTAAACTACCTGAAATTT
>UZAE01000647.1:0-20142 GCA_900617975.1 Rodentolepis nana | reverse complement strand
TTGCACACCCCTCGTGTTCTAACTCTACTCTACTCTACTCCACTCTACACTATTCTCTACTCTTCTTTTTTCTACTCTATTCCACTCTACTCTCTGTCTTTCTTTCTCCCGATCATTTTGGCTATTTTTCTGTCCAAATTTTTTTCTATCCATACCCATATTCCCCCCATCCGTCACTCCTAATATCTACAACTTTTTTTACTTATACATTTATGATCTTTTACCCAACGAATGCTTATTGGCCATATTATTGATCTTCCTCTTTACCAATCATACATCTTTATGTTGATTGTTCATTCCAATAGACCAGTTGGCACTTTGATTTTTATGATCTCTGACCAAACAATTATTTATTGGCTATATGATTGCACATCCTCTTTAACTATCATACCTCTTTGATGATTGGTGTTGTTTTAGGTCCTTATCGTCTTCGGTTGTTCATTTCAAAAACCAATAGACATTTTTGCAATTCATGACCTCTGACCTAACTAATGCTTACTGTCCATACTTTGCTCTTCCTCTTTACCAATCATACCTCTCTCTGATGATAGGAGTACTAATATGTCTTTATCCTCTTCGGTTGTTTCTGACACTTAAGTGCAAAATATGCCAAATTATGTTGTCGTAATTGGTAGCCAAATAAAATAATGACTGCACTCCAGAAAATATATATAATTGTTCAACTCTCAACAACACTTACAAGATGTTTATTCAGCCAATAATGTTGTATTGCTGAGAGCCACTCATTACAGTCACTTAGGTGACTCTCAAACCACTCGAGAAGGCACACAACCAAGCATTACGACTAATTACTGGAGGGATAAAATCAGCACCCATTGATGCAATGCTCCAAGTTACAGGAAACACCACAATAGGCTCCCTTATCAAAGAGAAGGCCTTGATCCTGTATGAGAAGCTATTGCGCATTCCCATGGATAAATTCCTCAGCAGCTATGAGAATTGACCAAGACATCTGAAAACGCAATCTAGTCTAATACAGAAAGCCATAGAACTGAAGAAAGAATTACAAATCGATGACAAACCAAAAAGCCTCTCTCTCTCCATGAACCCATTAGCAGACACTGATGTAGTGTGTTGCACCCATCTGCTCGACTTCTTCAGGAAATCAAAAATTCCTCCAGAGCAAATGCGCTCACTGGCTCTTGAGACAATCAATGTCAACTATCCTGCAGATCAATGGCTCCAAGTCTTCACTGATGGGTCATACATAGAAAACCAAGCAAACATTGGTGCAATTGTCTATTCTGAACCCTTCTCTTTCTGCGCAGCAGCGGGACACAATAGATCTGCTTTTAAAGGAAAAATAGAGGTAATTAGGCGAGCACTATGCCAATTATGTTGCCTGGATACAAAAGCGGTGATACTTTCAGAATCACAGTCAACAATAAACCCAACTGGATACAGGGAGTCACCCAAAACAATTAAGATGAAAGAATGTAGAAAACTCTATGAGCTGCTGAGAGAGAAAAACAAAACAGTGGTCCTACAATGGATTCCTGGTCACTGTGGCATTAATGGCAATGAGATTGCTGACACACTTGCTAAGAAGGGGACACCGATTTTGCAAAGCATGGACCGGCCGATGTCTTTCCACAAATGTAGGCCTTAATCAGAAGAGAATTCCAGACCTCAAGGTTAAACGAACTTAAAGCTCGGACAAAGGAGAAACAGTGGACAGTGGCAATCTCCGACATAGCCCCAAAGGAGAAACAGTGGACAGTGGCAACTCCGACATACCCGACTTTCCAGACCTCAAGGTTCAACGAACTCAAAGCTCGAACAACAGAGAAACAGTGGACAGTGGCACTCTCCGACATAGCCGACTACGAGAATCGAAGCCGTTGCTGAGTTTAGACTACGTATCGGACAGAGCCGCTGAGTTTAGACTACGTACCGGACACGATTGCTTGGCGAACACCTTCACAGATTGGGAGTATACACTCAACTCACATGTACACCTTCACAGATTGGGAGTATACACTCAACCCACATGGACCTTCACAGATTGGGAGTATACACTCAACCCACATGCCCCCTTCACAGATTGGGAGTATACACTCAACCCATATGCCCTTTCACAGACTGGGAGTATACACTCAACCCACATGCCCTCTGGATTGGGAGTATACACTCAACCCACATGCCCCCTATGTAGCCTGGGAGTATACACTCAACCCACATGCCCTCTATGTAACCTAAGAGTATACACTCAACCCACATCCCCTCTATGTAACCTACAGGAGGAAATGGTATACACTCAACCCACATACCCTCTATGTAACCTACAGGAGCCACTCAGCCCCCTTCGTAACCTACAGGAGGAAATGGAGAAGACCCACCTGATTCGGTATATTGGGAGAATACACTCAACCCACATGCCCTCTATGTAACCTACAGGAGGAAATGGAGAAGACCCACCTGATTCGGTGTTTAGCCCTAAAGGCAACGACGGAAAATCAGAAATACTGGAAAGCAAGAAGATAGCTAATGAACTGCTATTCATTAACTGCTATATATGTACCCCCACCCATGGGGGAAGCTGATGTCAAATTTTAAACGTTTAAGTTAAATATCATTTTAAATAATAATAATTTTGAAATTAGCGACTTTGAGATCTTGATGAATTGTCATTTAAATATTTAACGAAATCAACATCACTGCCTAACGGAGATTTTTTTTGTTTTAGTCTAAATTATACAGTTTTTTTATATGACTGCTTTCAAACTTTAAATATAACCAAAGAATTGCGCTTTTAAAATGATGATACACGTGTAAAATGCGGTATGGGCTTATGAAAATAATAAATACATTTAATCCGTTAAATTGCATTTTGAAAATATATGCCCTTTCAATGCTTCTTTATTGAACAAGTAGTAAAGGTATGTGTCATATGAATGAAAATATCGTTCATTTTATTCGTTTTACCAAATGCCAACAATCAAATAGAATAGTATTAAATAGAAATGGTGCGATAGGTTAACTTTGTAAACAGTCTTGCGTGGATAGGCAAACACAATTTGAAAATGTCCCACATATAATTATACAAAAGTGCAATTTGTTCATTTCTATGTTTTTCCGTTTTATTATTGTGCAACTGAATTTTTTTATTGTTTTTACGAAATCAGATCCAACAACAAATTGCATTCTGATTCTTCTGTGTGAATCGGAAATAACTTCCAGCACCATACTGGAAGCCAAATATACGGTCACATCTTTTAGAAAAGCTACCTGTTAAGATCTCAAGAATGCTTATCTTACCTCTACTGCAGATAAAGTCGTGCCTTTTACTTCCTGTAAATTACATTAATAACCTGAAACTAACGCCTTTGAATTAACCATTCTGTTTATTTACTTGTAATCTCATCACAACTATTTGCTATAAAATTACTATTTACTCGTTCATACGTTATATCAATAAATATATATGCTCAAAGATTGTTTATTTTGGAAAGTGGGAATTTGTATGACACGAATAAACAATTACTTCATTGTTTCTAAACTAGCACCTTAGGTTCATGTGGTTATGGACAGATTTATTAGCATTTCGAGAGAGCTTAAGAAGTTGGATTTCGATAACGAATTGTTCTGGCTGTGTGTGCACTTCAGTAACACAAATTATTTTTATGTGAAGGCTACTATTTTCTTATCATTTGCCTGTGAGCAAAAATTTAAGCAAATATCAGCATAAACTAATTTTCATTTACTATTGATGTATTCCATTTATTAATTTCTCACTCACTGTCATTTTGATAATAATGGAATGCCATTTTCATTCTACTTAGGCTTTTCAATATACGTTTTTAATTGAAAAAAAAATATGCAGCAATATTTAATTACTTATTTCAAATGGCAGGTTTTATGATATTTATCATTAGTCCTTCAGATTCCCCCAAGAGGGGGGGGGGGTTCATTTAAGGCAGTTAATTAATAGCAATTCATTAGCTGGCTTCTTGCTTAAATTTTGACTTCAGCTTCCCCAAGGGTGGGGGGTACATTGGAGGGGTATCATTCGCAATTTAACTTTGACTTCAGCTTCCCCCAAGGAAGGGTGGGTACATTTATAGCAGTTAATCAATAGCGGAAAAACTTTGACTTCATCTTCCCCCAAGGGTGGGGGGGGGGGTACATTTATAGCCTTAATCTTTGACTTCAGCTTCCCCAAGAGGGGGGGGGGGTACATTTATAGCGGTTTAATTAATAGCAATTCATTAGCTGGCTTCTTGCTTCCCAGTATCTCTGGCTTTCCGGAGTAGCTGTCTTCTTGCTTCCCAGTATCTCGGCTTTCCGTCGTTGTCTTTAGGACTGGACACCGAATCAGGTGCGTCCTTGTCTTTAGAGCTGGACACCGAATCAGGTGGGTCTGCCGTTGTCTTTAGAGCTGGACACCGAATCAGGTGGGTCATCACCATTTCCTCCGCTAGACACCGAATCAGGTGGGTCTTCTCCATTTCCTCCTTTGAACACCGAATCAGGTGGGTCTTCTCCATTTCCTCCTGTATACCAGTATCTTTGGCTTTCCGTACTTGTCTTTAGGGCTGGATCCGAATCAGGTGGGTCTTCTCCATTTCCTCCTGCAGGTTAAATAGAGGGCATGTGGGTTGAGTATATACTCAAGTAGGTTACACAGAGGGCATGTGGGTTGAGTGTATACTCTCTAATCTGTGAAGGTGGCCAGTGTATACTCCCAATCTTTGAAGGTGTTTTGCCAGGCAATCCGTCGGTACGTAGTCTAAACTCAGCAATGGCTTCGATTCTTGGCTAGTCGGGTATGTCGGAGAGTGCCACTGTCCACTGTTTCTCTAGTACGTAGTCTAAACTCAGCAACGGCTTCGATTCTTGGCCAAAGGCTAAACTCAGCAACGGCTTCGATTCTTGGCCATTACGTAGTCTAAACTCAGCAACAGATTCCATTCTTGGCCATGGGTATGTCGGAGATTGCCACTGTCCACTGTTTCTCCTTTGTCCGAGCTTTAAGTTCGTTCCACCTTGAGGTCTGGAATTCTTTTCGAATTAAGGCGCTCGATTGACTTACCTCCACATGATGCACCCTGGACAACATGTCTTTGTACGGAAAAAAAGTTTATCACTCGGCATTCGATTTTGACTTCGATGTAAATGCAACAATATTTATGCTGTTAACACAAGTATATTATAAGGCTAACGATGAAGCAATGAGATATACAGTATGTCAATTTTAAATGGTATTTAAATTGAATACTATTTTACTTTGGACGGTTTGACGTATCTTAAATGAAAATTAGACACCTTCTAAGCAGACGCCAACCTAGAGAACGTAATCCTTAGGATATTCAACTGATTGATGCTGCTAATTACTACAAAAATAAATTAAAAAGTTTATGTGGTGGTTAATTCAATAAATATAAAATCTCAAGAATGCACTTGTTTGAACTTTGTCACATACAAATAAATCGAAAAAGCTTTTCAATTCTCTAATGCATTTGAATATTTCTGCAAAAATGGGGAGAGATAATTTAAGAAAAAAATATTTTCAAAGTTAATAATCACATTATGCACGTCATCAATATTCAAAAATTAAATCAATGACCAAACGCTGTGCCACAATTAACTTTCATACTAATTTTTAATTTAATGAATAAACATTTACTCTGCAATAATCGGATACAATTTCTCAAGTTTAGCTGCATTATATGCGCAAACACCTACAATGACATATATGACGCTTCAAGTTATAGAAATATTTAATTTTTGTCTTAATGAATATTCGACCAACAAATCATCAACATCGATATGAGCAATAATATATCAAACGTATTATTATTAAATTATTAACACCTTTTGTTGTATGATATTAGCAAATGGAATGATTCTGCTGATCAATAAAATCGATTAATCAAAAAGGACAAAATCTGAAATTAACTTGCAGTGAAAAAAACTATTTTCGAATCATTAAGTCAAATAAGTTTGAGAAGGAAAATTGTGTCAATTATTATTGGAATTGACTCCAAAAATATTAAAATGCCTTAATCAATATAAAAGGCACCTAAGCTAATTAAAGAAATATGATAACGCTGTGGGCAAAAAAAACATTGAAAGCAATTGTACATCGAATTTTAAATGCAATCATCTTAGAACCGACCGAAATTCCTAAACCTTCACAATGGCTTAGAGTGAAAACAATTTATTGGGTGATTATTCGGCAGCCGATTAATTTCAAGGCAGCACTCTTGAGACAAAACTGCTGCTCTCAAACACCGATATCACTAAAAATTATGCTCCAAAATCCTGACATAAAGTATAATATTCTATTTGAGCTAGTCAATATTTGCAAAATAGTATAATCGATTTCTCAATACCCGAATCAAAGATGTGGGGAACGGATATAATTTTAATTATTTGATATTCATTAATAATTAAATAAATAAGTAGTGGTAGTGTACTTTACATGCCTCATAATGCCCTTCGTTGTTGAATCTGTAATTTTAAAATCAATAAAGAAATTCAATTGTACAATAATGTAACGAAAAAAATATAAAAATAAACAAATTTTATTATTATTTCTTCAAGCCCAAACGACATCTTTCACGTTGAATTATCATTTTGAAAGCTCAATTCATTGGTTATATTTAGAGTTTGAAATTCGAGTAAAATAATTATGTAATGCAGTCATATGATAAATCGGCATAATTTAAAATAAAAATTCCACAAGTTTTTTTTTCAAGGTAGGTGAATATTTTTTACTCATTAGGTCATACAAGATTGAGAAATAATTTAAATAAAATATCTAATCCAAATCGACTGGTCGCTCATTGAAATGAACAAAGCACGGACGAACGTGCTATCCAGCCACTCAGTTAGATTCCATTAATTTACGGTACTTTTTTATCCACTGCTCACATTATATTCTGTTAGTAAAGGCAAGTTCAATGCTCTGTGCCACTATTAACTTTTATTGAATAAATCTTCACTTTAATTTGCTCAAATGAAATAGATATTTATACATGTTGAAGTAACTCATGAATCAAGAATCGTTGTGTCTGAAACGAAAACATGTCGCCAAAGTATAGTAATAGCTTATTTAAAAAGATCTAATGTTTACTTAATCATTTACTAAATGTATTAATATATCACGTTTGATGTTAAATTTATTAACGTGTCGATTATATAAATTGTTAGTAGTCAAAACTGTACTAAGACGCCAATAATTTGCCTGTAAGATTAATGAATCAACTAGGGTAGAAATTCTGGCCAGACTATTTATCATTTAAAATTAAACGTGTTTCGCATTTTTTGAATGTGATTTTCATAGGGTAAATGTGTTTCTAAAGTGTGCACTAATTATTAATCGATAAAGAACTGCTTGGTATATATAGCACATATGCAAAATTTGTGCAACTGAATATCGAAAAGTGCAAAAAGACAATAACTTCTACATTTTGTTACTTGCAATTGATACAATTTACAGCAATACATGCGTATTAAAGATGCAATTACACGGACAGCATAAATATTTTATTTGCAAAACCTTGACAATTCCCAATAGCATTTTATAGTTCAAGTTATCTTTTCGGAAGCATTCATTTGTGATACCATTCAAATTTTAAACGCTGGACACAAATTTTTGGAATTGCAGAAATAAAATAAATTAATGAGCGGTTGTTTTGATTTTAACATCGTTGAGCCATTAGTGCTTTTCACGTCATCCGGCACGCGTCCTTAAATCATTTGGCTGCCAATTTCGTCCAAAAGATAAAACTGCCAAATATCGGTTTGAATATTTGTATATGCTACATTTATCTGGGAATTAAACAGATATTTATCAAATCGTATTCATTAAGTCATTATATTAGAATTATAAACTTCATGATTTAGTTGCATTGTCACCCTAAAAAGCATTCTCAATAAAAGATATAATCTATTAATGTAACATGATGTCCAATTTCTGTTATCATGAAAAAGAATTTGCGTTTGGATTCATATTTAACCCACTTCTATACGTGCATTTGACTGCAATAACTGAAGCAATCATAATATGTAATCATGCTCATTAGCAACAAAATTAATTTTTGCTCTCAAAAACTATTTACGGTTTTAATTGTCATAATTCCGTACATTATTGGTAATAATACGCTCTTGCAATTTCTGTTAAAATATTGTAATCAAATGAGAGTGAGTTAATTAATAATTTTAACAATTAAATTTAATATAAAATATTATTAATGACCATATACCTAATTGACAAAATACTGTGTGCTTTTCCAAAATCACAGAAAATGATTGATTGAATATATTATTTTTGCTAAATTTTCCCTCATCCTAACAATACAGCATTCGATACCGTAAAATTGTAAAATATGCCATGAAGTCAAATTTCATTTTAGTAGATTTAAAATTATTTGCATATTGGTCATTCGTTCTCTGTAAGTAACAGCAATTAATTAAGGCTATTTGCTGGTATCGAATAATCTATGATCTAATTATCTTATCAATACCAATGCAAATTTATGAAAAACAATTTTCCTTTGAAATATGAAGTGTGAAAAAAATTGTAGTGAACGCATCCTTTTGCATTATCTTAACTGCAAATATTGGCTCATAAAAATATAATTAAGCTGTACTAATAATCCGAACAGATAATTTTGCTTTGAGAGAATTGTTTCCGCTAAAGGAACACGCAGACTTTGGTCTAGACTCCCCTTACTATTTCAAGCATCGTGTTTAATGAGACCTTTTAGTTGAATTATTATTATTTCCTAAGGAGCACAAATAAACGACAAAAAAATAGTTTTTTTCGGGCCAGTATATTTGAATTTTTGACTTAAAATTGAAAAACGTCGAGATGCCAAATAAATATCTTTTAATTTCAGGTTTTTTTTATTTTGACTGTCCAATTAGGATATAAAATAATCAATTGAGTGGGGTGTGCGAAAGACTTACCTCCACGTGGTGCACCCTGGGCAACGTATACTCATACGGCAAAAAAGTCTATAAATCGGCAGTTGACTTCGGACTTCAAACTACCATGACCCTATTGAATTTCATATTCGAATAATTCCACAGTATTCACCTCACCTTTTTCTCTACCTTTGTGTCCGTCCGTCTCTTACGTCTGTGAATCATTATTCTTCCCCCTCTCGACTTTTTACCAGTTGGATGTTCCTCCTCCCCTCTGTGTAGTCCGAAGTCAACTAAGGGGCTAATGATACCTATCATAATGCCTGCCATTTGAAATAAATAAATAATCAATTGAGTTAGTGGTTGTAACATCATTTGATGAGATTGGCAATTAACTTTGATTTTAAGAAGGAAACTTCGAAATCATCCATTAACGAAAGCCACGAAAATTGTATTAGCGCATGAAAATACATTTAAAAATTTAAAAGCAAATTGGCTGGAAGATTTCATCCCACAATATTTGAAGAATTTTAGGAAATTCTTGGTTAAATACATTTTCGTGCGCTATTCAAATTTTCGTGGCTTCCTTTAATAGATGATTTCAAAGTACTCTAGTTAAAAACTAAGTTATTGCTAAGCCCAAAGAATAATATTGTAATCACTAACCCAATTGATTCTTTATTATTTAAATTTGACAGTCAAAATAAATAAAGCTTGAAAGTCATAGAATTTTATTAAGCATCTCTTATTGTTTCATAGAAACGCAATCAGACAAGCGAGCATGAATTACAATTAGTTTGTCGAATTGTTAAATGTAATTAACATCAAACTGAAATTTACACCTATATTCGAGTTTGTTTTATGTCCTAAATCAATCAATTTTGTTTCCAAACAAATAAATTGCTCGAAATGTTTTTCAATTTCAAGTCAAAAATTCAAATAAACGGGCACTATAAATGCTATTATTTGATTAAAGTTGTAATAAAGTGAAACGCGTTGGTAATAAAATGCCTTGCTGGCCATTCCAAGTTCAAAGCGTTGTCGCTGTGTACAATATAGCCCTGATTGATTTTATCGAAATTCTATTTCATTAACCTATTTAATCTTGGAAATCGATTTCAAGTGCACAGAAATAAGTTGTGGATGGACAAACGTGCCACTTAGCCACTTAAGTTGTTTCCATTAATTCAGAGAGAGTTGCACGTAAGAAAAATTCCTTTATTGCTTGTAAAAGCACATAGTTACGGATATATGCTGATGATGAACATATCTATATCCCAGTTTGTCATTAAAATGGATGATATATGGGCAATAATGATTCCCTTTCAACGTTTAAGTAATCGTATAAAAGATCTAAATGTGGTTGTTTGCACTCAAGCTTCGTATAGCATTTCATAGTAATTAGATTTTTCGGCATGCAGCCCTAATATATTTGCTGCCAATATCGAAAATATAGAAGTAGTGTCTAATATCAGCGTGAATATGTGCAAATTTAGATCAAGTAATTTTTTCTCATTTTACTGTAAAATTTTGAGAGAAACTAGAAGAGCGTATTTCATTAATAATGTGCGGAATTCAGACAATCAAGGCAATAAATATTTTTAGTCAACAGAAACTAATTTTGATGCTAATTAACATGATTACATAATTTAATTACTTCAGATATTGCAGTTAAATGCGCGTAAAGAAGTGGGTTAAATATGAATCCAAATTCATATAATTTGTCATGCTAACAGAAATGGGACATCATATTACATTATTGGATTATATCTTTCATTGTGAATGCGATTTTAATTCGAATATAAAGACTCATTGAATACGATTTGCTGAATTCGGTTTAATTTCCAGGAAAATGTAGCATATGCAAACATTCAAACTGATAATTGGCGGTGTTATTTTTTGCACGATATTGGCAGCCAAATGTCTAAAAATAAGACAAAACGATGATAAAACGATGATGATAACGATGATAAAATCCAATGAACTGCCCTACAATTTATCCTATATCTGCGATTCTGAAAATGTGTGTCCTTCTTTCAAAATTCGGATAGCATCACAAATGTATGCTTCCGAAAAGATAACTTGAAGTATAAATGCTGTTGGGAATTGTCAAGGTTTTTCAAATAAGAGATTTATGCTGTCCACGTAATTGCATCTTTAATGCACACATACTGCTGTAAATTGAATCAATTGCAAGTAACAAAAGGTAGAAGTCATTGTCTTTTTACACTTTTCGATATTTAGTTGCACAAATTTTGCATATGTGCTATATATACCAAGCAGTTCTTTATCGATTAGTAATTAGTGCACGCTTTAGAATCCTATTTCTGTAAATTATATCAATTACAAGTAATAAAATATTGAAGATATTGCGTTTTACACTTTTTGATCTTTGGTTGTACCAGAGTCGTATATTAAATACCCAGAAGTTCCTTATCGATTAATAATAAGTGCACATTAAAAAATAGATTTACGAAAAAAAAACTCTTTCAAAAAATGTGAAAAAGTGAAATTCTTAACGATAATTTGTCTGCCCAGAATTTCTATCCTAGTTGAACAATTAATCTTACAAGCGAATTATTTGTGTCTTTGTATGGTTTTGACGACTCAAAATTAATATAATTAACAAGTAAATAACATTAACAAGAACCGTGAATATCACTAATACGCACCCTGTTGTTAATTAATTTGAAATAATAAACCTTAGTTGTTTTAAAATAAGCTTTTACAAGATTTTGGAGATATTTCACGTTTTGGACTCAACGAATCTTAATTCATGATTTCCATCAACATAAAAAATGACGATTTCACTAGAGCAAATTAAAGTTACTAGTTACTAGGCATTTGAACTTGCCTTTAATACCAGAATATAATATGAGCAGCCGAATCTAACTGAGTGGCTGGATAGCAAGTTCGTCCGTGCTTGGTTCATTTCAATGAGCGACCAGTCGATTTGCTTTAGATATTTAAATTAAATTACCTCTCAATCTAGTGTGAACTAATGAGTAAAAAAAATTCACCTATCCTACAAATTATATGTAAAATTATGATAGTCTATATTCTAGAGGTAGCGATCAATTGTCATTCGATAAAGGTGTGGGACACTCCATCAATAACCAAATAGAAAACCTGCTATAGAATATTACTCAGAAATATTTAGCTATTAAAGTTCAAACGACTCATGCTAGAGTTATCTGATAACTAATCGCTTTGCCAAACACACATTGCTATTAATATACCTACTGAATAAACGTATTCCGTGCTACGCGTCTGTTTCCCTCATAGCTGGGCTATAGCTTAGCTTGTTCTGGGAGTCTAGCTAGATGTTGGAGAATCTGCCATAGAGATTTCTGGGTCGGTCAGGCTTTAATAGCGTAGCACTTCGCTACAAAGGTATTCATACGCGAACGTAAATGTTTATTCTATTAATCTCTTTTAATAATTAGTGAGTCATAGACTTCATGCTTTATTTTATTATTTATTATTATTTATTTTATTATTTGTAAAGCATTTATTCGTTTTTGCTGTTAATAGCCCCTATCACTTATAAGCAAGAAATGAATTGCTATGCTCTCAATCATCAACACGTAAATGCCAATTAATCTTCACCTTATATGCGAAGCAACACGAGAGTGCAGAATTCGAACTCAAAATGTGAAACACTTTAAAAATTTATATGTATTCACATTAAACTTAAATATTTTCGGTAATAAACACAATCGAAAACATTGTTTTATTTCATTGAATATGGATAAATAAATATGAAACTTCGGAGACGATATTGCCTATTAAACTAAAAACTGATTAAATATGATGATCGACCCATAAACGCCAAAATTCAATGGGTTCTTCTTAATTAAGCAAAGCAGTGAAGATTAAACAGTTATTGAGAATAAAAGAAGGTTCCAAAGATTTTTGATGAATGTAACCTTGAACTTCCGATTTACAATATTTATTTATTTCAAATGGCAGGCGTTCCGATAGCTATCAATAGCCATTTAGCTGACTTCGGGCTTCACAGAAGGAAGGTTCATCAAAGTATGAGAAATTCGAGGGGTGGGGAACAGAAGAGAGATTCACAAATGTAAAGAGGCAGACTGACACAAAGAAAGAGAAAAAGGTAAGATGAGTACTTTGAAACGGGTCGAATATGACAATCAGTTGGGCCATGGAAATTTGAAGTCAGAAGTCAACTGCCGGATTTGCAATATTGATTTATATGAAAGAAAAAGTGCAATCATGCATGATAACGGAATAAATCACTAAATTCATCGTTTACCTTGATTCTACCATGTGATATTTCCCAATATTTCCGGCAAGGTCAGCAAAGATCACTCATGCGTAGTAGCAGTTTGATGGGAATTTACAAAACAAATGAGAATTATCCAAGTTACAAATTTATTTCCTTTCTTCTTCATCTGCTTCAATACTTTGTGCTTGCTAGTCATTCGAGGATAGATTTGAAATGCAAAGTAAGGGAGCAGATAATTGACTCTGATAACTTTGAAAGTGTTTTTAGTTAAATTAGTGGAATTCTGTGGGATGATGAGGTAGTCCACCTTCTCTGTCAATTATGAATTCGCATGTACTCTGACTCATATTTTCCAACTTCGTTCGATTTATAATTTCTACTTATATTCATAGGCCGACGATATTATTCTACTCAACTGACAAATCAACCAATAAGTGACAGTAGTCGTCAAGCTTGAAAAAAGGTAAAGACGAAAATGCGGGCATTTTAACTGACAGATGGAAAGTGAAAGAAGTAAACTTTACTTCAACAAGGCACTTGAAAGCTGTTTTTTTCCATCTAAGATCTATACTAACAAGATCATTTGACAATTCTCAAGCACATAATATTGAAATTGTTTTAATAAAAATCAGTGTTAGCAGGATTCAGTAGCTGAAAGAAGTTGAAACAATTAACTTGCCATTACACAGTATAATACACAAATACCTACATATTCATAATATATCTTCTACTAACTAAGGCTATTATTTTATTTTAACAAAATGCCTTGTTTGCTATACCAAGTAAAAGACGTTGTCGATTTGTACAACAGAAGAAGCCATTAATTGACATTTGCTAAAGATATTCATGCGCGAACGAGAATGTTTATTTTATTAGTTATTTTTTTATAATTAGTGACATAGAGACTTTGATGAATTGTCATTTAAGTATTTTATAAATTTAACATCACTGTTCAATGAAAAACCTGTAGAATCGTTTAGCACGCAAGAACGGTTTTAGTCTAATTTATACAATTTATCATATGACTGCATTACAAAAATATTTGACTCGAATTTCATGCTTTAAATATAATCAACAAATCGTGATTTCAAAATGATCGTTCGACGTGGAAAATGCTGTTCGGATTATAAAAATAATAATTACATTTAACCCGTAGCATTACATTTTGAAAGTTAATGCATCGATGGAAAAATATGTTATTTCTGTGTCTCTTAATTAAGCAAGCAGTAAATGTATGTATTTTATGAAGCAAAATGTCCGTTTTTTGCATATTTCAAAAATACGCATTTCATTTGTTTAATTAGTTTTTCCAAACGTCAACAGTTAAATTAAATAATATGAAATAGAAAGGATGTAATAACATTAACTTTGTAAATAGTCCTGCATTGATTCGTAAAAACAATTTGAAAATGTTCCACATATAATTATACAAAATTACAATTTCTTTATTTCTATATTTTTTTCGTTTTATTAATATGCAGTGGAATTTCTGTATTGTTTTTACAAAAGCCGATCCAACAACGGAGGCCATTCTGACGTCCATGAAATACACTACCACTACTTATTTATTTAAGTTTAAATGGATATCAAATAATTATAAATATACCCAATCCCAACTTTTTTGATTCAAATTGCTAAATTTTGATGCGATGCTTGGTTAATGGAAAATCGATTAAACTATTAAAATAAGCTTAATATTTGGGAATATTGACTAGCTCCAATAGCGCGTTACAATTCAATCAGGCTTTTGGGAGCATAATTTTTAGTGGCATTGGTTTTCTAACTGGGCAATTTAGTCTTAGGTGTGAAGCCTTAATTCTAAACTAGAGATCTTGAACTCAATTAGTTTCATAGATGTGTGCACCTCATCAGTGAAAAAGTAAAATTGATAAAGCTTCTTTTAGGCCTTTTGATATACGCAAACATTTCGAAGAATCATTTCAACTGGCTACCGCATCTTAAACATTACTGCTTAATCCGAAGAAATCAATTTTAAAAAATTTCTTTCTAATAATCGTTTCTCCATTTCGCAAATCGTAAATAATCTACGACTCAATAAATTGTCAAATGCAATATGCTGTTATTAACCTTAATTCGATTCATTTATTCATATCAATTTGTTCCCTAAAATTCATAAACTCCTTCATGGAATGCACTTGAAATTTACTTGACCTTTTGACCTTTACATATTTCGAATCATCGCTTTAAATCATATGGACGATAATTGAGAAACGTTGATCCAGCTTATAATACCAATAAACAAATTGATGTGGACAGTATTGGGCTATTTTATATCAGATTTGTAGCAGATTGCTACTTTTATGTAGCCTGACTACTCAGAAATCTCTGTGGCGGAATCTCCAACATCTTGCTAGACTCCCAGAACTAGCCAAGTTATAGCCCAGCTATAGGGGAAACAGACGTACTATACGGAACACGTTTATTCAGTTACGTAATGATAAGAAAGTGTGTTTACAAACAGTTTAGTTTTATTCAGCTTGGCTGCTTAGTTATAAGCACTAGGCGGCTTCTGATTGGTCACTCGTATTATTATTGTCGTTTGCGCAGAGAGTTATACGGCCGCACGTATTAGTAACTCCGCGCGATAATGGGATAATGTGTCTCACAGATTAACTTAAGATTGTCACCTTAAGTCTGAAGGCTTACTCTAAGCCTTGCAAAATATACTTTAACAATAAATAACTGAGATCTAATAAAGTTGCATCGTAGATAATTCATTTAGAAAGCAGAAAACGCCCCTATGCACAACTCGGAACATGCTATTATCGAGCGCTTTGACCATCCCGATTGAATAGATACTACGTGTTTTCATTTTGTCTGACGGAAACCGATTTGAATGGAACAAAACCACAACAAAACATTTGCTCTAATTTGTAAATCACTAATACTGCTGAAGTGGATATGACATTTTGTCTCAAAACATGGTCTGCAGACGGACAATGGCATTACTTTTGACAGAGTATAAGACTATGTCTCTCTAATGTTATGTTATAAACTCCATTTCTTTCAAATATAGAGAAATAATTTTAAAACAAAATGTAATTAGTTATTAATTGGTGACATTTTTGATTGACGGTTGCTTCAATGCTAGCAATAAAATTTGTAGATTCTAATTTTTATTAAAGCGATATAGTTCATAATGATTTTGTTATGAAGCGTTTTATTAAACCACATAAACATGTAGACCAAAACAAACCAAGGCCCGAGCTTCTGTTTTAAAAAATATTGGGTTCTTCGGCTACCTGAATCTATATTTCTCAGGAAACCTTTTTGTTCCGTTATACCAGAGTTATTGACTCGAGGTTTGGGTTGAGAAACTTAAAATTATAACGAGTCTCAAAATTCGCTCCAAAGCTTATCCATTCCAGGTCTCAGATCATTGAAACTGCATCATTTAATGCTGTGTGTATTTTATATGATGGCTTTGTACCGTTAATGAAAATGATGACGATTATGGAAGAGAAAATTGATCTCGAAGAGCATGCGTTTACTATCAGATGAGACAACGCCCGGATTGACTGCTCCAGGATACGAGCATCCAACGCATCAAAGGAGTCCAGAACTGCTCGATTAAAAAGCATAAACGCCGAAAATAGTTTATTCGAATTCGAGTAAAGTCCGATGTATGCAGCAGGAATGGCAGATTGAATAAATGTAAGTAAAATATATAATTTTATGACTTAGACTGCAAAAATTTTAATTGAAACTTTAAAAGTGTTTTTCTCAAAACTGTTTTTAGATCTGATACCCACGATTTATCAAATTTTGGGGTATCGATTTGCTTGAATTTTTAAGAGAATCCTCTTTAGGGACTTGTCTATGTTCAAAACAACGGCTATCCCCAAGTTTTCATTTTTGATATTTTAAAAAATCGAAGAATGTTCACAAAAGAGGTACAACAATTTTTATTTCCTTTAGGCAGTCGCCATTTTGTAAGAGGTTTTTGGTTACCTTTCCGTAGTTCTAGACATTGCGGCATTATTGTAACTTAATAATCTTTTGTAATTTTATGATTTCAAATTGCTAGGGGAGTTAAAATCGTGGGTATGGCAAATCAGTAGCCTTCGTTGGTTTAACCTAATCCAAAATCCCCACCATGATTAAGCTCCCTGCGTGTACACTTTTCCCGCAATATACTTACTGATTATAAGTGTTCCGCGCTGTACGTCAGTTCCCTTCATAACAGGGCGATAGCCTTAGCTTGTTCTGGGAGTCTCACTAGATGTAGGAGAATCTGCCACAGAGATTTCTGAGTCAGTGTAGGAGAATCTGCCACAGAGATTTCTGAGTCAGTCAGGATTTACTAAAGTAGCAGTCACCATCAATTTTACACCTTTCATTCACTCTTCTCTTCCCCACTCTCCAATTGTTCTCACTTTGATATTTCTCCCACCTATGAAGTCCGAAGTCAGCCAAAGGGCTAATGATAATAAACAGATCGCCTGCCATTTGAAATTAATAAATAAACAAATATTACACCAATATGTTTCTGATGCACGACAAAGCACTTCTTCAGCTAACTAACCATCAATATTAGCCTCTACCATAATTCTAATATCATACGAAATAAGCATTCAACGAGAAAACAGTTTTAGTAAAAGTGAAACCTAAAAAAATTACAGTACAATAGTAAATAGAGACAAAATTTCGATTAGTATAAAGCGCATCTCAATCTTTGATTAAGAAGACGGGGTTCTAGTATTTGATGTGCAGGCGAGGTCCCTCATATGGATTTCAATGTTGTTTGCTGTGCTTTCTCATTTTATCATCATCATCTTCATAACCGTAATAGTCACCACCATCGGTAATACCTTCAATCACTTCATCAGTGACTTCCTCCTCTTCACAAGGATTTTTTTCTTTATTCTAGTCAACATAGAATTAGCGTTTCCTCAATCAGGTAATAAAGAGTATCATATCCACCGAGTGGTTGAGTAAGAGCGCGGGTAAGGAGAGTGCTCGGTTCGATGGTTCCCCCAACATCACATAGTACTCCTATTCCCCACCTACAGATTTTGAAAATAATTGGTTATCCCTAACAACTTCGTCATCTGATTCATAGAACATCCAATCTATGTCCCCGAAACATCAGGTATCTTTTTGATTTCTAGTGCTTTAGAGAATTATCAGGTTAGCAATTATTTAATTACGAATGTTTATTAGATGTTCACTCATTGTTGGCACAGATATTACTCACTGAAGTGTCTATTTTACAATTCGAGTGACTCTGTTTACTGTCGTGTGGAGAAAAGTTAAAATTATTTATTTTTGTTAATTTAGGCTGAAGAAGAAAGATTGATGTAAATATACACCCGACTGTAAAGGGATTTCAATGACGTATCTTCAATGAAAATCAGACCCATTCTAAGCAGACGCCAACCTAGAGAACTTAAGCCTTAAGTTGTTCAACAAATAGATGCTGTTAATTAGTTCAATAGAAAATTAAAAGGTTACGTAGTGGTTAATTCAATAAATATGAAATCTCAAAGATGCACTTGTTTGAACTTTGTCCTACACAAATATATCGAGAAAACATTGTAATTGGCTACTAAATTTTGGATATTTCTGCAAAACGGTAGGTGATTAATTAAGAAAAAAATATTTTCAAAACTGCTGTACGTCATCAATATTCAGACATTTAATTAATAGAAAAAATTCTGCGCCAAAATTAGCTTTCATCTTTATTTTTAATTGAATGAATAAACATTTGCTATGAAGAAATCGGATACAATTTATCATGCTTAGCTGCATTATATGCGCAAAAACTACAATGACATAAGTGATTATTAAAGTTAAAGGAAAATTTAATTCTTGTCCAAATGTATATTTTGACAACAATAACATCAACAGCAGTATGAACAATAATACATAAAGATGCATTATAGTGATATTGTCAGCAAATTGTTTTTGAGCGATATATTAGCCAAATTTGCTAATTCTGTTGATCAATAAGATCGGATAATCAAAAAGGACAAAATCCACGGCCAAATGGTGGCAATGGATGCGTTTTCTTAATTTAAAATTAAGTTGCAGTGAAATCAACTATTTTCTAATCATTTAGTCAAATGAGTTTGGAAAAGAAAATAATGTAAAATATTGTCATAAATAATTCCAAAATATTAAAATGAATTAATCAGTAAAATAGGCATCTCAGCCAATTGAAGAAATTCCATTATGTTACAGATATTTCTACTTGAAAATCTTAAATTTACCACTACCAATGGCAATTATTTAATGAAATATGCTAACGCTGTGGGAGAAAAAAAACACTGATAGTAATTGCACATCGAATGTTAAATGTAATCATTCTAGAAATGGTAAATGCGAGTAGACACAGTTAAAGCATCATTGGCTTGCAACAAAAGACTGATTTGGATAGCAATTGAGACAAATGATTTTATTTTATTCTAAATTGTTAAATTGAATTTGTGATCCAGAATGCAAAGAAATTTTTGCAGAAATTTAACAGTTTTTCTAATGACGGCTTGGAAAAAAGTGGTGCGAACACAAGTAGAAAATTAACTATAATCAGGTTATTTTGAGTTTGTAAAATGAAAGTTAAAGAAATATTTATTTATTTATATCAAATGGCAGGCGTTATAATGGTTATCATTAGCCCTTTAGTTGACTTCAGGCTTCACAGCGGGGAAGGAACATCAAAGTGAAAAAGATTCGAGAGGGGGGGGGGGCAGAAGAGCATTTCAACGACGAAGGTAGAAAAAAGGTGAGGTGATTACTGTGAATATAACATACAGTGGAGAGATGGTAGTTAGAAGTCAGAAATCAACTGCAAGTTTATAGACTTTTTTGCCGTATGAGTATACGTTGCTCATGGTGCACCACGTGGAGGTAAGACTAACGCACAACCCGTTAAAGAAATATTTAGTTGTTTTCTAATTGTATATATGTATAATAAAAACAACAACATCAATATGAACAATTTATTTATTTATTTCAAATGGCAGGCTTTATGA
>UZAE01000646.1:0-20143 GCA_900617975.1 Rodentolepis nana | reverse complement strand
TGGTGGAAAAAAGATAGATATAATTTTTGCCAGTTATATAGACGATGTCTCTCTCTCTCTCACTAACTATTTTAAAATTTTCAAAATAGAACTCAGATAGAAAAACACAATCGAAATTTCATTCAAAAACATCTTTAAGCCTTTAGTTATTTTTCATTTGTGGTAATAGTACCGTTCCCTGTATTCTGTATTTTAAGATGGTGGGGGGCAGTTGGTGCTTTTGTATGGCGAAATTGAAATTTGGAGCAAGCAACATTTATTTCAAATGGCAGGCGTTTTGATAGATATCATTAGCCATTTAGCTGACTTCGGGCTTCACAGAGGGAAGGTTCATCAGAGTAGCAGCAAGTCGAGGGGTGGGGAACAGAAGAACGATTCGCAGAAGTAAAAGAGGCAGACAAACACATAGGTAGAGAAAAAGGTAAGGTGAGTACTGTGAAAGGGGTCGAGTATGACAACCAGGGGGGGGGGGTCGTGGTAGTTTGAAGTCAGATGCCGGTTAATTGACTTTTTTGCCGTATGAGTATACGTTGCCCAGGGTGCACCACGTGGAGGTAAGTCTATCGCGCACCCCGGAGTAAGCAACATAAAAGTACCAGTTGATTTTCAAAATGAACGTTTGAAAAATCAACTAATAAAAACTGCTATCACCTAATGACACACCTTTCTGGGACTCGAGCCAGCCTAAATTCATGTGCAATTTTGTCTATCGAATTTTATGTACCTTTTTCCCTAATTTTCTAATATTGTTACATCATATTTTAGCTTTCTGGGGGAAGTAATTAATCAAAAAGAGTGTCCTAACAAATACCAAACAACTGTGAAATACTTAACAGGCTCAAAAAAATCTAGTTCAAACGGAAAACGTTAAAAATTTTTAAATGATTAGGTTGACTCATTATTTTTATCAGATAGAGGTTTAACAACTTTGTTAAGACAGTCAGATAATTGGGCTAACTAGCAAGAAATCAAACTATATTCATTTCTATATGACCCTTAAATATTATTCCTTAAATTATAAAGAATTAAAAATTCTTACTAGTTGTAAACCCTCAAATCAACTATTAGAAAGATTGCAAACAGGATTTTGCCATATAGATCAAAACGAAACACACTATGTATAAATGCAATAAACTTTAACACAACTAACCAATAATTAACCACTAATATAATAAATCTTATCTCACCTTGGTGAATAGTATTGGTCTTTGATGCGCTCATGAGTAATGACATCCAAGTAAGGACCGAATATGCTTTTAAGTTATTTTACAAAAAAATTATTTTATTAAGTCAAAGATCATAGAATGAAAAAAACTTTAGCATACAACTCTAACGAACAACCAACATTGCACTACACTACCCCTCATCGGTGTACTGATAAGACGAGGTGATTTCATCTTCTATGAGCTCTTCGGTTTGCTCTCCAATCACTTCACTTCTCATTGACTGAGAAGAATGATAACTTGAAGAATTCATATTTTTGTTGGCATTTTTCGTGAGAAATGAAGGAAGTAAGCTATTATTAGTATCAAAAATATCCCATTGTTCCGACGACTGGGATCCCGTTGAGCGCAAATTTGACGTACTGCCACTCAGTTTTATCGGTGGAAGGAATGATTTTCTAGTTAAATAGGTGTTAAAAATATCATTGAACTAATTTATTTTACTCATTTTAAGAGGATATATAAGAATTTAACTTTGAGTTGAGTTATAGCAATTTGTTTACTTTTTTTGGTCACCACTGGGTTTTGTAATGCCTTTAGGAGACAGTATAGGGCTTCCACTACCACTTCTATGGTGACTTCGCATATTTGAAATGATATCCATTCTTTGTCGGCTATTGGATCTTCGCGGATCAGCGCTTTTCGAGGATCTCCGGATTATTTTATTCTCTATACTAGGAGCGGAAATACCGCTGTCCCTAACTGGTTCTTCATAAGCAAACTCATTTTTGTTTTCAGCATTTAGACGCCATCTCATTCTGTACATCTGTAACATGCCCTCTTCACTACTTAGAAAAGCATCAAACCGTTGACATTCTTTTCGAAGCAGGGAGAGCAAAGTTGGATGCGTTTCACTCTCTTGTCTATACAAGAGCTCTGTTTGTTCCAAGTCAAATCCCTAAGAGAGAATTGGAGTTTAAGTTTAAAGTTTTCAGCTAACTCCGTTAATGAACCATCCGCCTGTTGAAGCAGTTACTGAGAGAGGTTTATCACGATTTTCCAGAGAAATGAGAAAATAGGCAACATCGCCGTAAACCTCACGCCATGGTGGAGATCTATACCCGTTATTTCTTTTAACTGTAAAAGCTGTCAAAAAGATCATGTTATAATTAACCAATTTCAATCAAAATAAAAGTCACAATATACTAAAATATCTGAAAAAGTAAACACTCAGGAAATTCATGAAAAATTTAAAAGACATTTTAATTTTTTTCGTTTTAATGACCATTAGCCTACCACCAGTTTCTCGAATATCATATATGATTTTATTTTCGGATTTATTATTCGCAAACGCCTTAATAAAATTATACTCTTTTTCAATATAAGCTGCCGAGAGAGGAGCACTCCTAGAACAATTAGGTAAAATATATATTAGGAACCTGTCTTTCATTCTTGAAACTTCATTTGAAAGTTGAATATCATATGTATGAAGGTCTGTTATAAGCTTAGTCAGTTGCTTTGTCTGCGTATCAGAATTTGCCCCGGCATTATCAGTTCGTTTAAGACTTTCAGCAATATCAAATAATTTCGATTCATCAGAAGACCATTTGTCCAAGTCAAATGCATTCCCACAAATGGAGGCATAAAAATTTTTATTTTCTACTAAATAACAAAATAGAATATGCGACAACCTTCCAGAAATTGTTTAATTTCAGCAATACTAAAATCTCCAGCATTTTCAATGAATACTTTCAGAGCTAGAAACGTATTTGCTGTTGCTTTAAAATTGCCACTCTTAAGTTTTTCTAAAACTGCGATGGGCTTCCCATACTTATCTAACTGCTTTGACGTAGCAAGATTGCCACTAAAAGTGTGACCCAAAAAAATACGATTACTTCGCATTGAAATTCTTCAAATCTCCGAACTTTATATGAGAATTCCATGACACTGATTTAGAAAATGGTATTAGCGAAACATATGGATTCCTCGTGACATATGGTCCAATAAAATTATAACATGATTCAAAAATAAAGCTATTAATATCCGAGAAGATTAATGTTGCCGTTTCTCTGTCTTTTGTATTTGACCACTCAGCCTGATTGCTGAGAGTCAACCCCATTTCATATATTCAATTTGGAACAGTTTGAAGTAAGTTTGTGCGATTCGGTGATTATGTTTATTAATGGACTAAAACAAATATTGACGTGATGCAAAAAATCATTCAAAATCTTAAGGTAGCAAACTGCATTAAGTTTAAATTATAATTATTTCAAAAATCATCCCTTTTTATATCTTATTAAATTTAATAACTTATCTTAGAATAATTACCTCATATGTGTGACCATTATAATATTATTACATTAAAAATTTGAATTCACTCATCTTGGAAAAATTTCTTTCCATCAATTTTATGTTTTGACTTTTGGGAATGTAATTGTCAACCTTGGAGAAACTTGACTCTAAAACTTTTAATGATATACAAAATAGCAATAATAATGAAATATTTCTTCGAGCTTGCATATCGTTGTCAGCATTCTGATTATTGGGGACATTTTTTCGAGCAGTCAACATTAGAATCGAACTATGCCCATCCAAGAAAGTTAATCATATTTCCTTTTCAAAATATTAAGAATATATATATATATATATATATATATATATATATATATATATATATATGAACGAAAATTAAGACCATGAGTTATGAAACGCTTCCTGAATTGGGCACTCCTAAGCGAATTCGATGAGATACTAGCGTATTGACCATTACCTTGCTCGTGAATTGAATGAAATGAAATCACTGAGAATTGAGCTATTGCGCATAAAACCAATCAATGAATCTTTTTATTCTATCTTCATCCGCGGTTTTTCAGATAAGTACTCATAAAAACATAGGTTTATTTAAAAAAGTAAAAGTCCGACAACCAAAGATTCTTTGGAATTTATATTTATAAAACTATAACTTTTACAAACGGGCAGGCGGGACAAATTCATGAAGGATCAACAAAAGTTTTAAATATGCATTTCAATTATTCCAAGAAGTCACAGGAATTTTATATCCAACAGGATCACTAAAAGAAAAAAACGTCATATATCTGACCTAAATATGTTTACGTTTAATTCATCTTCGGAGTTGGAGGAAGAGTGTGCTCTTTTGGAACGCTTTTGATAAGAACTACACGCGACACCTCTTGAAACTACACCTGGTGGACGCCACGCTGCCCGTACCCTACCATTTGAGGATTTAGAGCAATTAGACTCCTTTCCACTAGAAGTAATGTCAAAGAAGTCATACATAAAGATTACATACCGGGATAAATTAAATTGGCCCATGTTTCCTTGCATTTCTGACCGACAAGGACGAGAAATGCGAAGGTTTGTGCTGTTGTTATTCTCTTGAATATTTTTATTTATGTATTTTGCAGCCTTTAGAATTGCCTACGAAAAATCAACTGATGCAATGATCTGACTTACGTCAACTTTCTGAAATGAAATCATTACATCTTTTTCCTCTTCCGAAATTTTCATTGTGTAAGTCATCTAGAAGAAAAGGCGATAAATGAATTTTCATGAAATGTAAAGTAACGTTTTTTGCGAAAATCGCATTTCGCACTAGAAATACTACAACCTTTAATTTACCGCACGCCAAATTTTCTCATTATTTTCACTAGTTTAAACTTTTAGTTTATAAAATAAAATGACGTTTCAATAATTATGTATTTTAAAGTAAATTAAACTAAAATTAAACTACATTGGACTTTATAATATTTCCTTTTTCTAATAAATAAATAGGCGGTCATTTTTATCGAAAAGATTAGGATAAACCGGCATAGTTACCAAGGTATATCAATCTTCATTTAGGTTACAAATAACAGCGCTTCAGGGTTAGACGTATGTCACATCTACTTCTTACTCTCCTCTTGAAATTCGCAAACAGGTCTTTTATCGAATCACTTGCCAGTGGAGGACATCAAAATATATAGTAATGAGCCAGAGATTCAAGTAATTCATATCCATTGAGCAATATAGCTGACAAGTTAATTGATACCCGAATCAGGACTTGTATTATGAAGTTCCTTTGTTAGATGCAATTTTTTTTTCACGGATTGATGCCTGGAATTTTTTTGAAGTAAACAACGTAAATAAACTTAGATTACATGTGCGTACACTAATCTAGCTCTTATCGATGGCCAGTCATTTCAAATAGTCGGTCTAAATAGACATCGATTAATTATAATATCGCCTGCTCAAATATGGGACATCCATATTGAGAATTTGAAACAACTTTGATCAATCACGGTTATGTCTCACGCTTCTTTAAGAATTATCTAACGATTATCCTATATTTGTCTTACCCACTTTAAGATCTTTTACATAGTATACCATATGAATGATAAGTCGATTGTTATATCATATTCTCTATCAAGTATTTTTATAACTGGCTGCTTTTTTGCGCATATATTGCTTCACTAGAGTTTTTACAACTAAACGAAATTTTATAACAATATTGGAACGCGTAATGAGAAAGAAGTTACGAAAAGGCATATGTATAAAATATTTTATGCCAAGAATTTCCCATGTTTAAAGGATCTTTAAAATATACCGCTTTCTTCGACTATTTGACGCATTTGAGAATAATTGCATAGACTTTTAAAGTTATTTGTTGAAAGCTGTTCAAATTTTGCTTAAATATATTGAAAAGCCAAGTAACAGGCTGAGTAAAGATTATTAACAGCTCAACATAATTCTGACAAATTTCTATGGAGCTCTAGATTTAACGCAGGCAATTTATTACTCTACGTATATACGAAATGAATTTTTATCAAATTAGAGCTTCAAATAAACATAAAGCGATGCATTTTGCTTGCTCCATTTTCCTTCGAAAGAAGATTAATTCGAAAAACTTTAAACTTGCAAGCTCTTACACTTTGGACTCATGCTTAATTAATTTTTCCTTTTCCAATGATTTTATTTAGCTTCTTTACTTCAAAGAGCGTAAAAAGCAACATTTTACCAACAAAACCCCTTTTACCATGCTCACTCAGTACGCATCCTGACCACTTGCTTACATTCTCTTTCATCGTTTATTGTAAGACACAATAAATTCACCGGGGTTTGAACGAATGATAGCGAATTCTCCACTCCCAAATTCTCATTTATTTGAATTTTATTGCTAACAACGTGTTGCATTGAAATTTGGTGACTTCTGGTTGGATGGTAACCTTGAATACTGGTCTGGATAACGAATTCAAATACAATTTCTTAGATATTTTTGGTCAAAAAAAATACCCTGACTTCATTCAGTAATTTGATCGAAGTGTAATACTTGTAAACGAAAATAGATGCTATTTGCGGAAACGTAGCTAAACTAATGATAAATGTAAATATCGTCAGGAATCCGACGTTAAGAGGATTCATAACTAAAATTCTTGCATTATTTTGCAGATATTTTACAAATAAAATGAAAAATTTGCACAGTTATTCAAACTTTATTTTTGCAAATAGCTGTCAAGGTTTGTGAATAATAGCCTTATTAACTGCCACATGTGTAAATATCTCTCCTCCAATCAGATTAAAATATTCGCATGGGATTAATTGGAGATTCTCTAATAGTAGTGTTTTCACAGATTTTGTTTTTCACCTTCGCATGGATATTTTTCCTGCGAAAGATTTTTAAAGACAACGAGGTACATCAAAAGACCATCATTTTCGTTTTCTCAATCACATTTGCCCTATCATGCACAATGTTTGAACTTGTTACTTTCGAAATTCTTGATGTCTTGGATTCCTATTCACGGAGATTTTACTGGCAAATTATTCTGTTCATAACGCTTGCCGATGTTATTGTGGTTTTGCCGTATCTAATTTCTTATTATATAACGGCCAATTTTAGTTATCTTCCAAATAATTCAAAAATCCGCTTTCTCAGCTCATTTGTGCTTTTTCTTTTATACCTATATTTCTTCTGGAAAATCGGAGTGTCTTTTCCAATCTCTAGTCCACGTCACTCGTTTTTTTCCTTTGAGCCATGCATTGGTAGGGTTGGCGTTATAGGAGTTACTATTATGGCCCTTCTTTCGGGTTTTGGAGCTGTTAATTATCCCTATACTAGTATGAGTCTCTTCATCCATCCTGTATCTCAAGTTGATATTGATGCAAGTGAGAAACGCTTAATGCAAACCATCAACATGATCCTAGCAAAGAAACGTCGCCTATGTCTTGCTGAACTGGAAAATAAGGTAAGTTGTAACATCGTCTTAGCTGATCACATTAGTTGGTTTCAATGATGTCTGTAACTTCGTTTAGAATTCTACTAACGGTGGCGGACTTTGGGGAGTTATACATGCAGTCGGAAACAAGTTTGGAAGGAACAATGTTAATGTTCGGACACTTAAAGAAGAGGTATTCTTTTATACGTTCATCTAATTTTTAGATTTTGAGTCTAGAGGAAGTAAGTCGTCAACTTTTCCTGGAACTACATCAACTTCGATGTGCCAAACAGCGCATTGAATATTCAAATACCTTCCAGGGGAAATACTTTAACGTTCTCGGTTATTTTTTCTGCGGATATTGTATCTGGAAAATCCTCATCAGTATTATCAATATCCTCTTTAATCGTGTCGGTCTCCAGGATCCCATAACCCGTGGAATCGATATAGCTGTACATTATTTCGGTTTCAGTGTGGATGTTCCATTCTGGTCGCAGCAGATATCTTTCTGGCTTGTTGGCGTAATTGTTGTGACTTCAATTCGCGGTCTCTTGTTAACTCTGACCAAATTTTTTTACGCAATTGCAAGTACCAAATCTTCAAACGTCATTGTTCTTTTTCTTGCCCAAGTTATGGGAACATATTTCATTTCTTCTGTTGTTCTCTTACGGATGAATATGACAGCGGAATATCGGACAATACTCACTCAAATCCTGGGCGATTTGCAATTCCAATTCTATCATCGATGGTTTGATGTAATTTTTCTAGTAAGCACGGTATGCAGCATTTTCTTCCTCTATATTGCCCACAAGCAAGCCGCTGAGACTACCTCCGCCCAGTGTTGGAGATAACTTCGATTGGCACTCACGATAACATCTCTCTGACTTTTTATTTTGTTACTTTCGTTTGCCAATGAGACTACTTATGTTCCAGCACCCCCCTAATAAAGAACTATTTTAGTAATGGTTTGTTTTCTACGCTGCTAGTTGACAGCTGTTTTATGGAACGGCCTAACATATGGACCGCACAACTGAGGCTACAGCGTGCAAATTTCTCTTAGCGCTAACCAGACAATTAGACTTGTTCGATCTAAAATAACATTATCTGCTAAGACGACTTAAGCGTACTAGTGACTTACCTAGCATGCCCCTACGAGCCAAAATTTTTCGCCTAACGTACTCCATAAAGACGCCGATTTATAGCAATGATTAAATGATACCAAGCTACTCAAATTAGATAGCTAGATAGTCAATCACCTACTCACAGATAAGCTCCATTAACGAAATGATCATGACACTTTCTAGATAGGCTTGTTCGAGTTCAGTTGGACTCCAATATCAAAGTTGACACCCGTTACTTAGTGGATGTAACTGAAATACATACAGAGTAATGTCAACGGCAAACATTAAAGCCAGATTGCATTTACCACCGGTAAGGAAATCCCGAATAAAAACAAAAAGGCCATTAAAAGTGAAACAATACGCGTACATATGGTGACTGTACATTTACAAATTACTATAATTTAACCGCTTAACCTAATTCATGATATCTAGCATACATTGCTCGCTTAACATTGTCCTTGTAGTTATCCGAAGGAGGAGGACGTTTTGAAGCCTTCACACCCAATCCAACACCGGCTTCACGAAACTCCGCTTCCACTAGTTGAGTTCTTCCCTGATTTGCTTTTCCAAGACCCTGTCCAGCTTGCCAACCCATCTTAGCCATCAGTCGACTTCCAACATCTGCACCTCCCGAAATGCCGGTGTTGAAATGAGGAGGTGGTTGAGAGAAATCGGGTGGAGGGTATTCCATGGGATCATTATGAGGAGGTGTAGGCATTGTAGATAAATCTGCAGATCGGTCGAAATTCCTTTGGGGTGGTGGAACAGTACCGAATTTCTCTCTCCTTTCTTTCGCACGATCTCTGTAAGGTGCTCCGACAGGGGGAGACGCTGAAATCGATTGTTGTCTGTTAGCAGCCACCTCTCTTGCGTGGTTACTCGCCACAGTTGCACCTAACTGTCTCAGCGATTCAATGGTTTCAGCATAGCCCTTTGATTCTTGCTTCTGAGGTTGTGGTTGTTGATGGACAGGAAGTGTTGTCAACTCATGGAGTCCATACTTTGCACGAAGTTTGTTCAAGCTTTGGAGGTGAAGGTTAGAGAAAACACGATGCTTTTGAAGGGTATCAGCATCTTTAAATCCACGGGAACATAGGAGGCAAGCCAATTTTGTCCAATCGATTAGTCTGAAACAATTAACACGTAATAGGAAATTTCAAGCAAATGTGATTATCACAATTAAATGCACGTCTTTCAACTAGAAGACGCAAAAAAAACAAATCCCACTGATTACAAATAACCCATTTCTATTTTCCCCAAAACTTACAACCATATAGGCATTCAACTAATCTTAACTGAAAGGTTTTGATTTTATCTACTCTCAAATAAAGAGACGGATCTAGAGATTGAACTTTGAATGAAATCCAAGAATATAACTACTCGCTTCTTGAAAGCAAGCACATGTGCAGAAAAACGTAGTCCAAACGAAAACTAAACAAAGGGAAACTGACCATTGGTTAGATAACGACACACAGCGTCATTAAGTAACCTGGGATTCATCGACAAAAGATATGCACTTTCGGCCATATTTCACATTTCATAAATCTTTTAAACACTACCCTCCATATTAATTTGATTGGTCTATATGATACTTACCTCAAAGGCTTGTTTATACGTTTTCAAAACTTTGGTAGTTTTAAAATTTAGCATACTATGACTTATACACAAGGACCTACTTCGTTTCCTCAGCGGAAACTTGAGTTTCCAGATCTTTTTCATCAGTTTGAGGAATATCTTCGTCATCACTATCGTCCCCGCCATACTGAGCAACCAAACCAGCCGTGCTTGGAGAGTTGTTTGAAGCTGACGCACTAGTTGATGCTTGGAGCACAGCATAGCCCATATCAGCGGTCTTACTGCTTTCAGTTTGCTGAAGCAAAAAACGCATCAAGATTAGCTCTGAACAAATGGACCAAACAAAGCCAATTAGTACTTACGATTTGTTGTTGTTCAACTTTTGGAACCGAAGGAGCTTCCTTCTGAGAGTTCATACGCTTAGCCCATTTTTCCATCTCTTTGGCAATTTTCTGTGCATTCTTTTCCTTCTCCTTTTTATCTTTTTTCTTGGAAAGCTCTTCAGTGGCCTTAACTGTTTCAGTAGCTACTTCCGATTGCTGTTGTTGCTGTTGATTTGCAACCTGTGAGGCAGGAATGTACAAGCGCCTTGTTGCATCATAATGAAAGTATTGCTGAGTTAAACGATCAAAGAAATATCGGGTGTTTGGCTCGTAGAGTAAACCGGTCACCGGATCATAGTAGTATCGAATTGTCTCATCAAAGAGAAACTTTGTGGTATCAGGAACGGCTAAAAAATATCCAGTTAACAAAGAAAAAATGGTGCAACCAGAATAAAGCGAATATGCTTACGATATTCGGTAACTGCAGATGTTGCAGCATTAAACGGTATAGTTGGTGGAGGGAACGTGGCCAGCGAATTGCCATAGGATTGCGTCTGACCACCTTGCTGAGGCGGGAGACCAAGTATTCCCTGTGGATTATGTACTGATTGAGCAACAATAGAAGTCAATCGAGCTTGGGCTTGCTTTAATTCGATGGCCGCTTGTGCTACAGCAACGCCGGAGTTTGGATAAACTCCTGCAGGAACTGGAATTTGATTGGCTGGATACGCTCCGGGATATGAAGAGGAACTAGTTGGAGCCGATGATCTTACTGATATGTTATTTGAAGCAGTGGGTTCAATAAACGCACCCTCGGACTTTAAAGTGGCCATAATTGTGCTGAAAGTATCGATTTTTAGATTAAATGCAAAAGTACGAGCACAAGCGAGAAAGGAACGAATTATGTTCATCAATGATTCTAGACATTACAGAAATATAGGAGTAATGCAACAACTACTCACTTGAAGTTATTTTTTGCATATCCAACAGCAATCGCTTTGCCCTCGATTTCAAAAATCTTGTGCTCCTTCATAATGGTATCAATCACATTATAAGCGTCTGCCACTGTGGGTAGCTCAGCAACAGCAAAACGTGAAGAATTGTTACTCCCATCTCGAACAATGAAACAACGTTTGACCTGCAGACTATGCTGATCTGAAAATGCAGCTTGAACACTCGCTTCGGTAGTATAGGCGTCAAGACAACGCAGAATCAAAGCTGTGAAATAAAAGCATGAGAGAACACTCCGACATAAAGAGGAATAATTGCTTTCAACTTACTGTTGCATGGAGTTGTGCCGATAAGCTCAGAGCCATCGGAATTGTAAATGGAAGTACTTTGCCGAGCAGTGGGTCTTGGGTTTTGGCATCGGAAACAAACATCACGACGCTTGAAATTATGGCTTGAGCACTAAAGTGATATCAATCAACACCAATGTGCGGAGCGATTAGTTCAAATTTTAGAGGTACAAAAGAAGTGAAAGGGCAAAGACAGTTTGAGGGGGCACAATTTTACAAATTGATAAGGAGTAGACACCCACCCTAAGGCATTGCCAATCTCCAGAGGCCAGAGCTGATAGATTATTGCTGCCTCTTACATCGCGACGGCCAGAATCATTTCGACTACTTGAATCGTTTTGATTACGCGGGGAGCTGAAGTTGAGGCGCATGACATGTCGGTGGACATGTAAAACACCCTAAAAGGCGAAAGAGGGAATTATGCATCTTTTACTAAAAGCCACTAAAAAATAACCTTGAAAGTGGATTAGGAAATGGAATAATGCATGAAATTGACTCATAGATACGAAGCGGGTTTCGGCACACTGAAGGAATTACATTTTGAGCATCCATCCAATGAATGGCTTCCTGCGTGGAAGCGAACTCGATAAAACCGAAGCCTCTCGACACACCTAGTGAAAAGAAGACCCGACAAAATTAACATCAGCATTAAGCACTAAGGAATACAAAACCTCCCTCGGATGTGACTGACTATTTAGAAATGTGAACCCAAGACAGTAAGACCTCAAAAAGTTACGAAATCACCATAAAATAATCCCAAATATGATGAAATGGTATAGCACTTAGAAGAAAATCGATGAGACTGACCTGTTTGACGATCCCGAATGACACGAACATCAGCGAAGTTAACATTATTGCGATTAAGTTCCTCCATTATCTAAACACGACGTTCGACTTTAAAGAAAAAATGCATACTTCACGTTCATCGACATCTGCTGGAATTCCGCGAACCATAATGTTGGAAGTAGGCTCTTCTACGTTACCAGAAAAACGAGGATCAGTAGATCGGCTACGTTCAGATATGATGGCTTCGTCTTTGGGATCTGCATAATCAAACGAAACTCTAAACCCGCGAATTTTAATTTCATTCTAAACAAAGAGTAAGCCACAATACCAAATATTACCTGGGTGCTATGGATGAAATTTCGAGCTTCCTCGGGATGGAAATCAACAAATGCGAAGCATCTCGATCTATCCCTCATAAACCTCACACCAAAGTATCTAACGCTTTTATCATCGAGAGCGTTTCTCAGCTAAATTAAACCGATAAATTTTTAAACACCACTCTTACATCTCTTTCAGTGACAGATGATGGCATATCGTTAAACAGAAGAGTAGAAACCTGTGGACTTTCATTTGTATTGGACGTCTTATGGCTAAGAAATAAATGGATTAAATAGAAAATTACTTATAATCGTAGGAAGTGGGATATCCACCACAAAAACCACTATCTTGTGGATAATTTCCGTAATCACCCATCTTTACGATAAGAAGAGAAAGTGCACAATTAAAACAATTTATTGACAAGTAAAACAAATAGTCATTCACAGTAATTTACCTCAATACACATACATTTTAACGATTCTAGGTGCCTTATTAGTTTTGAATAAATAAGATTGTTTTTAATTACCAAATTTGTTTTCAAATATCCTCTTTATAACAAATCAATTGAAACTTGATTTACAGCATGATATTTGGTGGCGCGTCACTTGGCCCTTTTCTGTCGCGACATTAGCCACTTATGGAAGAATATGCGAGGGAACCATGGTAGTTCGATTATTTAATTTTTGTTGTTTTTATATAAATGTCTGAATAATACAAATATTTATTTTAAAATGGAATTCATAATTTGCTGTTTCGATTCCATTGATTAAATTCGTTGAATTTCCAATCTGTCGTTTAATCTTATCTATTGATTTCTTTTTTCTCAGTCCTTTTCGGATAGTCAGTGATTGTGGTGCAGCCTTCGCAATGGGAACTATTGGTGGAGGTATTATCCACGCATATAAGGGCTACAAAAATGCGCCGACTGGCAAGTTCCGCAAACTTTCCTCAGCCTTGGCTCAAAGCCGTTTAAAGGCACCTCTTCTGGGTGGCGCTTTCGCTATCTGGGGTGGCATGTTTACAGCGGTAGATTGTTCACTTGTATTTGTGCGTAAGAAGGAAGATCCCTGGAATTCCATTACCAGTGGTGCCATTACTGGAGCTGTACTAGCTGTTCGTCATGGTCCTGCGGCAATGGCAGGACAAGCTGTCATTGGCGGTGTAATTCTTGCTATCATTGAGGGTCTTGGAATAATGATGAGTCGTTTTGCCCCTATGCTTATGCGTAAGTTTGGATTTCAAATTCTTGCAAATTGTTTAATTTCTCAGTTGCAATTTTTACGAACTGTTGGTACGCATTTATACTCTTTAGTCGTTAAGGCAACTTTCACTTTAGTAAAGTGCTTGTTGATAGTAATTATCCATCCAGTGACTTCAAAATTATTTCCCCAATCCGTTTGTTTTAAGGATTTTCACTGGCAGACTTCTTTCGATGTGTAGTAACTTTATGGTTCTTCTGCAGAACACTTTTTGTTTGTCTTTATTATCGCTGTTTTATTAAATCGTAACATTCCACTTTACTAAAATATACATTGCTTATGCAATACCATTTGTTTTGATAACTCTGCAAGCTGTTGTTTATTACATTAGAATCATTCCTTCTTTAGCAACGTTTTTCGACATGTATTGATTACAAATGAATGCTATTTGCTTGTTTAGATCGACGTTCTGTAATTTTTAATCTTATCACTGATCCCGTACATGTTCCTATTCTAATTCTAATATTATTCGTTTCAATTGTCTCTTGATAAATCCGCTGACTGTTTAAGTGGTTGCAATGGTTAGCAAAATTTTATGCTTTGCTGATTTCCTAAATAGCTGCAGTTGCTAAAAGCCAACTTTTTGTCTCGTTATTTCCTGAGAATTTGAGAACTTTTGAATAAATTTTGTTTGTGATTAACTGAACAATAATCACAGTTTACTATAGTATTTATCTTGTGAAGAATAATAATGTAACCTTACCATTCTCATACATACATTCTTATACATCAATGAATGGCTCTGAAATCCTTTGAATCCCTATTATCTTTTTTATAAGCTCGTTCCCTTTACTTTTTAAAATGTACTTGTTCTCGAGTTTGCTTTAATTCTAAAGTCAACTTCAATAAGGAGTCATTAATCTCTATTTTGTAACAAAATCCCTACTACTATTACGTTATTAGTAAGATGGCCTTTTTATTCTTGCAGAACAACAAGAAATGCCCGAAGAACAGCCCTCACCGTCTGACAGAGGAAGTGGCAGCGGGGGCGGGATCTTAAATAAATTCTTCTCCAGTGGTGGTGGTGAAGCTGCAGATTCTGGAAGCAGTTTGTCTTTCTCAAATCCTACTCAGTCACAAGATAGTCAAACTTCTAAAAGCGGTGGATTTATTTTCCAATAGTTGATTAATCGCCTGGTAACCTCCTCCCTGTATATTTTTTCATGCGCCTAGCTTCCTTTTCACCCAACGGATATTTGTAGAGCCCTCGAATTTAATATCTGTTTCTCCCTCTTCTCCCTGTATTCACATTGTGAATAACTAATGGTTTACCAGTTTATATTCATTTCTTTTGTGCTATATTAATGCTGAAGGTGCCATTGGTTCACTTATTCTCTTTTTAGGTACCTCTAAATGGCTGATTGACTTTTCATTTCGGGTATTCACAAATCACGTAGGTTTTATCATTTCCACCTTTTAAAAGGCTAGTACATAAAAGAACACAGTGGTTGTGATATTTGCTGACCAGTTTGCGAATAGTCAGGGGTGAAATGGTATGGTATGATAGGGCTTTTGTTCATCTGGACACGAATCCTGGTGTGAATGACCAATCGTATTGGTTATTGTTGGCCGATAAGAGAGGTGGAAGTGATTGTCTTCTGTGTGCTCGTTCCCTTTATCTTATCGGCTTGAGGACAGCGTAATCCGAATTTGCCTTCTTAGAGGCAACTAAAGGCTCGTTTTAAGGGTATTAGAGGCTAAATAGTCGGTCATGACGCAACTAAATATTTTTAATAAAACAATGAACTAACATAAATCGCATCAGCAAAGATGCCTAGGGTGCTCAACTAAATTAGCTAAATATCTCACAAAACTATACAAGACCATGATAGTAGAGGCAAGAAATAGGAGATGGGAGAGGGATAGAAGGGGAAAAGGTGTTGATAAAGAGAAGGAATGAGTGTTATTGCAGAGGGAATGGAGATTGAGGCGGAGGAGCCAAATTAAGGTAATCTAAATGGAGTTAACTGTTTTAAGTTTTTGTTCATTTGAAGAACCACTAAAAATCATTGCATGACCATTAGCACAGTGTGAAGGAATGAGTAAAAATGTGGGTCCGATATAATGTTGCAAAATCATGGTTTAAAGTCGACTAGCTTGTCATTGCAGCATTTTAACTACAAAGTTTCGTACTTTGTTTATTTTAGGCTTGATGTTTGAATATAATAATTTTATTTACTTATGATGGGATGGCAAATCGATTATTTTTAAAAATCTGACAAAAACTCACAAAATTTACCCTTTGTGTAATGAATTACCGACTAGCGGATTTCTGCCCTCTTGTCAAGATATACAAGCCAACCAATGAAGTACTTATCTTTACAATTATTGGCTAAGTACGAAGCCAATCATTTAGCACGTATCCAATTAAAAGCAAGCAGTGATTTTCTTAATAGATGTGGGTAAAATGCTCGCACCCACAAGCTGGAAAATTGTGGCCTTATAAAATTTTTACATTTACTTCTTAACTTTACGTCAACCCAAAGTAGTAAGACATGTCTATTGAAGATAACAATATTTCAAATCTGAAAGTTGAATCATTCCAACATCAATTCTTTAGTATTTCAAAAGTAATTATTTCTGTCCCCAAAAATAATGATGGTAATGATGATGTTTCTGGGTGAAAATGGTGTTTCTTGTTAAACGGAAACGTATGGAAACTGACCTTATACACCTCGACGAACCCTAATGCGGCAATAGAGGAATGGAAGGGATTAGGCATATTGAATATGTTCATAAGGTATTTGCATGTGTCATCTACTTACTCAAAGAAAATACGAACACTCTAAGGCTATAACAATTCACCTCTTTCTGTTCTCACTGTCATATAATGAAAAAAATATTAAATTAGAAGGATTGACGAAAAGTTGTTCAGCAATCCATGGGATAAATTTTGAATCTTGGAAGGGGAAGTAGTGAACTGCCTATTAAGCTGAAAATTACACAATCCGAATTATTTGAAGTATGAATTCTAATACTTAGGAAAAAGAAAAAAAAATGATAAGCTTTTCCTTTACCATTGGGCCATAATACAACTATCAGAGAGAATGGTATTATTGAATACTATTCGAACGTTCATGAGTTCTATTTATTTATACCATCATGTAGGCTTCAATAAGCGCGAGCGACCGAATGTGTACTTGCTTATAATGACCTCTCAAAAGAAAGCCGAGGAAATATTAGGATGACAAAATACAGGGATGCAAGTATTAAGGGTCACGGTGCTTTCCCACCCTCTAATATGCTACAGTCTGAAAGATAAGCTTCGTCTGCTTCATGCATTTGTAGATAACTGGACTGAAGAGAATTGAGTAAAGAGATTGACCTTAATGATAGTAAATTATAAACAAAGTGGTCAAGTAGATTACTAGAGTCAGATGGCCAACGGACAGAAAAGCATGAAGTCCAAAATTGAAAAAAGTCTTAGTTTCCTATTTTAGTCTCATTTTAATTCACTAACAATTAAGTATAAAAGCATTCAAGAATATCATTTGCTCTATTGTGAAAAATATTCGAATCGATGTGGTTTTCTGAATTTTACAAAACACTGATAACATTTGTTTTGTGTACTTAACTATTTCCAACCTCACTAGTAACCATAATCATAAAGAGCGTGTAAAAGGAAACCCCGTCAACTCTGAATTCTCCCAGTAACGGCATTGTGCACTTTCTTTCGACCTGATTAATTAGTTTACTATTTGGCAGCGGGAAACAGGTATTCCTTTCAACCGAATCAAGATAAGAATATCACCACAGTAGAATGATATGATTCATTTAAAAAAATCAATTACGTTGCACCCGATTCCTTTTACTGCCTTCTTACTTCTGCTAGAGAAACCTTTAAAGTATTAGGCAGGAGAGAGAGGAGGAGGAGGAGGGGCAAGAGTGTCAGACTGGAGGTAGAATACGAAGTCCACCAAGAATAGTTACCTTCCTCTCTTCTACCAGTCTCAGACAATCGGGTAATTTACAGTTTAGTTGGCTTGTTTGGTGGGAAGGGAGATAGCCTTTCCAACTGCCAAACGAAAACGGTGTCGAGGGAGAAAATATTCAACAAAAAAGTGTAAACCGTGAGAGAAAAAATATCTCTGTGCCAACACACAGCACATTTCGAGTAAACGAAGTCTGGACTAATGGTTCGCTCTCCCTGGGCTGTCAAGATACCGCACGACTTGTAGGCCAAAATCACGAAAGACAGTGATGGTGGTGGTGGTGGTGTGGCCACCAAAGATGAAGCAAAATTGGAAGGAGTAAGAAGAGAAGGAAAGGATGGTAGGATAAACCATTTCTGACATGGTTTCTAACTCGATCGACTTCAAACAACCCAGCATATATGCAGAGAAGGCGCGTGCTTGCTTGCCAAATTTTGACTGTTTGGACACCATTACCGCACACATTAATTAGCTTCGACGCGGGTTAATTAGATGTGTGTTTGTGCGAAAATGAAGTCAAACTTTTGTTTTACCAATGACCTTTATCACAATTCCATAACACTGCATGTGTAATTTTATGACTTAAAATTTATGAAAATTCGTGAAGGTATATTTTTCTAACAAGAGAAATATGAAAACAGTTCGTGCTTCTACTACCTTGAGAAAGTCTCTATCAAGCAAAAGTGTTGCTGTATCCATAACCAGTGCAGGTTCACCCCAGAAAATATGATTTGTGGGTAGGATGTAGGCAGAGCTTTGAAATTCTTTTATTAGTCAGCCTAAGGGAACGTGAAACCTAAGGAAAAATCTGGTTACTGCAAAGGCAAGAACACCGTTGAGGCAGCACTTCATGATTTGAGGGGTTTTGCTTCTCGCGCTCTAATACACTTGATGAAACAAAAGTACAATTGCATGCGATCAAAGTGAAATACTGTAATGGAAAACCAGTTATCAACTATGTAAATATTCATGCATTTAAAAATAAGTTGGTATTTGTTAGAGAAAAGTATTATGAGATGGACTTTGGTGCTAAATGTTGAAAGCATTCTTTCTCTTTCGCTCGGATTCTGTTACTAAGACAACAATCTTGAGCTTAAAAGGCTATTTTTTAATGATGCTCGGATTAATCTGAGTGTGTGCTTTTCTAATGATTTCTCACCATATCTACATTCAGACAAATACTTTTCAACTTTAATAGTCCTTTGGTAACTAGGCATTTGCTCGGTTGATTAGACGTCATACTTTAAATAAATAGATTATAAGGGAAAGGAAATTGTACTGACTCCTCAGATCAGAGCCACTTTTTCACCAATCAATTGTCCTAATATTTACCTTTGATATAATGATTAGACATCAATCATTGTCAATGTAAAGCATTCTTTAGCAACTTTTAAGCATAATACATTATCACATTTGATTTTATTGTCCTTTTAACCATATCTGATTATTGACTTGGGAAGAAATAAAGTATGGAGCTTTGGAAGAAAATAATTTAAATAATGAGAAAATATGGTCACGCAATGATGCGTGGGGCACCCTGGGCAACGTATACTCATACGGCAAAAAGTCTATTAATCGGCATTTGACTTCTGACTTCAAACTACCACGACTCCCCTGGTTGTCATATTCCACCCCTTCAACAGTACTCACCTTACCTTTTCTCTACCTTTGTGTCTGTCTGCCTCTTTTACATCTGTGAATCGCTCTTCTGTTCCCCACCCCTCGACTTTCTGCTACTTTGATGAACCTTCCCGCTGTGAAGCCCGAAGTCAGTTAAATGGCTAATGATATCTATCAAAACGCCTGCCATTTGAAAAAATATTATTAACATAATTCCAATGGGGTACGGATAGACTTACCTCCATGTGGTGCATCCGGGGCAGCGTATACTCACACGGGAAAGTCTATAAACCGACAGTTGGCTTCTCACTTCAAACTACCATCACCCCACTGTATGTCATATTCGAATACTTTCCCAATGCTCACCTCACCTTTTTTCTACCTTTGTGTCTATCTCTTTTACATCTTTGAAACACTCTTCTATTTCTCCCCCCCCCTCTCTCGCCTTTTATCACTTTGATGTTCCTTCCCCTCTATGAGGCCTAAAGTCAAGTAGAGGGCTAATGATTACTATCAAAATGCCTGCAATTTGATATAAA
>UZAE01000645.1:0-20149 GCA_900617975.1 Rodentolepis nana | reverse complement strand
AGAGGAAAATGCATATGACAAAATCTCTGCCTTCAAAGTACCTGCAAAGCCATCACAATCCAAGCCCAGTCCCTTGAGTAAATATCTAAGAGGTCATTGTTTAATTTTCTCAACTACCGAGGTTCCACAATAGCTTCCAATTTCCCCATGCAATTACCAGAACATCTATTATTTCCACCCAAAAGATCTTAAATTTATATATATATATATATATATATATATATATGTGTGTGTGTGTGTGTTTGTGTGTGTGTGTGTGTGTACTAACAATATAACATCACTGAAGCCATTGGGGCAATTTTCCACATTTTCAGCAACACTGAAAACAGACCAACCGAACTCTGGAGCAGCAAGACAGCACGTGACCAGTGAAGTTATTTTCCCGCTCACAAACGCCGGGACACCACTAATGTCTTTTTTCGGGAACAAAGTAAAGAGTTGAATAAATTCGTTCAAGTACTTTAAATCAACTAAATTGTATCAGCTGCATGTTTCCTTTTTTCACCTTTAGGATGTCCCATCTTCCATAATGCATGATAGAACTTCAATTGAACGCCGATCTGTGGCAACGTCAACACCGAGCACTCTTGAAACAAAGAGAGTTGAACCAAAATACCCCTGCGAGAGTAAACTTATTAATTATTTATTCCTTTGATTCATAGTCATTTATAGTACCTTCATCATTTCTTTTACTTTTTCAATTGCAGAAGGTCGAAGTAGCGTTACTCGTCAGCATAGTTATGTGAGCTACAGCAACGAGGCATCAACTTACAGAAGGGCACCTAGAGCTGGTGCTATAATAACCTCTGCTCGGTTGTCAAGACGGCGGTAAATATTACTTAATTAGACTACTACTTAAACAAAACTAATTTAAATATCTACGGATTATATGCTCCACTCGCGTAACTTACAAACCATTATAAAGCATCTTTATTTTAAGAATACCTTAAAACTGAATTGTATTGAGGTTGTAACGGATTTCTACGCCAGTAAAGCCTGACTGACTCAGTAATCTCTGTGGCAGATTCTCC
This sequence comes from Rodentolepis nana, assembly GCA_900617975.1. NCBI lineage: Eukaryota > Metazoa > Platyhelminthes > Cestoda > Cyclophyllidea > Hymenolepididae > Rodentolepis > Rodentolepis nana. The sequence continues at coordinate 19,118 of UZAE01000645.1, read as the reverse complement.
TACATCTAGCTAGACTCCCAGAACCAGCTAAGCTATAGCTCCACGGATTGCTACGCTAGTAAAGCCTGACTGACTCAGAAATATTGCTACTCTAGTAAAGCCTGACTAACTCAGAAATCTCTGGCTACGCTAGTAAAGCCTGACTGACTCAGAAATCTCAATGGGAGATCCTCCTACATCTAGCTAGACTCCCAGAACCAGCTAAACCAAAGGAAACAGACGTGTAGCACGGAGCACGCTAAAGGAAACAGACGTGCAGCACGGAGCACGTTTATTCAGAAAGGAAACAGACGTGTAGCACGGAGCACGTTTATTCAGTATGGGTATTGCGGATAAAGTGCACACGCATGGAGATGCTCATGAGCAGGATGGGGGGATTAGGTTAAACAGAGGTTGATGATTGGTCAGATGGATGAGGGATTAGGTTAAACAGAGGTTAATCATGATCAGGATGGCGGATTAGGTCAAACAAACAGAGGCTAGTGGTCACTGTTAGTACGGTCGCTGCACACAGAGTTGTACGGCCGCACCCCCCAAACCTCGCGTGTGGCATGAGATGACGCGCTAAGCGATGCCGTGTCCCACAAGGGAAACTCGAAATTTGAAAGTAAAGGTATTTAAAATTTTGTAACTTAAAGTATTATATAGTGTTTATTTCAAATGGCAGGCGTTATGACAGGTATCATTAGCCCTTTAGTTGACTTCGGGACTCACAGAAAGGAAGATGAACATCAATGTGGCAAAAAGTCGAAAGGGGGAAAGATTAATGATCCACTGATGTAAAAAAGACAGACAGACAGACACAAAGACAGAGAAAAGGTAAGATGATTACTGTGGATGGGGTCGAAAATGACATACAATGGGGTCATGGTAGTTTGAAGTTAGAGGTCAACTGCCAGTTAATAAAATTTTTGTCGTGTGAGTATACGTTGCCCAGGGTGCACCACGTGGAGGTAAGTCTATCGCACACCCCGAGAAGAGACTAATATCGAGTTATTGAAACAAGATTTTTTACACTTTGTCTATACTATGATTCAAATTTTCAGGAACAAAATTCCAGTGCAAATATGCATAATATGAGGGGCGTTTTGTCTTTTAATACAAAATTTTCAGAGGACGTAAGGATGGTAACGTAGGGACCTCGGTACAAAAGATAATGTTATTCCCGGTTTAAATGCAAAGGTTTGCATTCATTTGCACTCGCTTAACTCAGCAGGTTCAACTTCGCTAATTGAGTATAAATAAATGCTTTGAAGGGCGACTAACCATATTGTTGAATAATTTTTTTAATCACGTACTTCACGAAAATTGGGCGGTTTATCTTCCGCGAAACCACAATCTCGCTTCAAACTCCTATCCGTCAATGGGGGGCGCACTTACGATGTTCCTTTTCCTATAACTGTCACGTTTCATTTAAATAAACCCCACACTCTTACCCTTGCACACACACACACACACACACACACACACACGTTCATGCATAGGCACACACGTGATTGCCATTATCTGCTCGTACACTTCCTTTTACTCACTTCTCTCTCCTTCGCTCTCTTGAATTCTCGTCGTGATTATAAGATGCACTTTTGTTTGAACACCTCGTTTCGCTCTTCTTTTGTGACTGCAATTTGTATGAGAATAACTTCCAAGCATTTGTGATGCTTCAACAGTGCTCACTCGATTTCAAAAAATTTAAAAGAGTGAGCCATTTTCGATTTGTTGAGTTATAGAGCAGTTGATTGGTCTACATCGCTAAGGTGTCCCTCTTATTTATTTTCTAATTTTTAATTTCAGGTCAAGTAATTGGGCTGCGGTGAAGGCATTCGCAATTGCAACAGCAGCTAGTGGATCAAGTCGATTTTCACATCACAGACGCATAATCTGTCCACAGCGGTCTCCCATGAAGCTGACACCAGTTGTACCTACCACAACTACTCCAATTCATTTTGGTGAGGGGTTATCGGTCTCGTCTTCACTTTCCACCAAGGCACCCACTGGAGATACTGGAGATACTCAATTTTCTAGAATTGTACCATCAACATCGACGCCAGAGTCTAGGCGAGAAGCTGTCTTGGCTGGAATGACTGTGCTGAGAGTGCTGAATGTCGCACGCCATTGGATTACTAAATATCCTGAGGTACATAACAATTGGTTGAAGTCTGAAGTGACGAAATATAGGGGCAAACGCTTATTTACTAAAAGAGTAGGAAATTAATGGTTCATGTCAAACTATGTGCAATATTTGCTAATATTATAAGAGATGGATTTGCATCAATAATAATAACTAACTTAACAGTGGACACAAACACTCCCTATTTAATGATGACTCATTCAAGCATTCAACTGCATATTGAAACTCGATAATTTAATTTAAGAATTAATTTTAGTTTAATTTAGGAATTAACTTTTCTCTATTGCAATTAAAAAAAGGTAGAATTATTGGCAAAAAATTACTTATATAATAATTAGCATTTAACCTGCGTTAGTCGATCGGACCCAATCAAACAGTTATCATTCTGTTTAAAGGTCTGATTTTAGGAATTTCCGTCTTTCACAAACTTTGTGGGAGTCTAGATACATCCGGGTCTAATCAGAGGATGCAACCAGGTGAATGTAAGGAGAACTGAACTGTTTGGACCACTTTGATGATTTCTGGAGTCTAACTTCCCTTGGGTAAAATTGTAGAGTGCCCACTTCGATCATTAGCAAGCGTTAAATTCAATTAATATAGAAACACGAGATGATTTGAGAGGTGGTGTCCTTATTTATGCTAATTATTTCAGTACCGTTAATTTTATTACAGGAGAATGCGAAAACTGACGTAAAAATGTTATTCAGATTAAAATTAATTCACCTGATTTATATATTTTAATCTGAACTCAATAAAGATCAAAAAGGAAAAATCTACAACTTTCCCGTCCATCAGATAGACAAGGTTTCCATTCTGTCATAATGCTTATTCATTATGCTCAGAGCTTTAGCGTGGGAATCTACTAATATGTTATAAAGTAGCCCTGTTTCACCACTTTATGTTTTTGCACATGTCTAAGCCAGGTGCTTTGGATTTGATAGCTTTTTTATCTGGAGAAGAAGACATACTTAGGGTGAAACGAACTTGGGAAGAAGCCATTGGGTGTCTTAGTTAAGTGAATTCAATGATCAGCTAAGATTTAATTATATCAAATGGCAGGCGTTTTGATGGCTATCGTTAGCGCTTTAGTTGACTTTAGGCTTCACAGAGGGGATAGAACATCAAAGTGAAGAAAAAGTCGAGAAGGGGGGGACAGAAGAGTGTTTCAAAGACGAAGGTAGAAAAAAGGTGAGATGAGTACTGTGGTAGATGTCGAATATGCATACAGTGGGGTTATGGTGGTTTGAAGTCAGAAGTCAACTGCCCATTGATAGACTTTTTTGCCGTATGAGTATACGTTGCCCAGGGTGTACTACATGGAGGTAAGTCTATCGCACACCCATGATCAGCTAAGATAAATTCTAAGCAATGCAGCGAATGTTTCTAAGAGGTCCAACAATAACTAACTAATGTGCCGAAACCCGAAAGCACAAGGAAAGTGATCTGACTTTATTCGACTGTTTCAAGTAATTGATAAGCCAGTTTCACAAAAGTTCCAACAAACAAAAGCTCAGAATTCTTTCTTATTGTCTATTTGTTAACCTCAATAGGGAATTAACTCTAAACCTATTCTAGGATTTTGATGGTGACGCACAGCTGAAGTCAAAAATGCAAATTCTTCTTGAGGAAGTTCTTCGCAATCCACGACTTAACGTCTCCAATAGAAAGGTGGCATTCCAACTTTCCAGGGAGATGATGAATGATCAACTAGTTGAATCTAGAGTCGACTTAGCGCTACTCATGACTCCTACACAGGCAAGTTTAGTTATCCTTCATATAATTAATCAACACATATATTTTACTAATAAGAAGTATTTTCGACATAAAGGTTCCGTCGAAGGAGAATTTTGACACCATTCCAGCACTGGATATAGCAGAAGAGTTAACTTACCTCGATTTTCATATATTTCGTTCCATTAAGACTGAGCAAGTTTAGCGCCTAGCATTGCGCATGTGTTTCTCTTTTGTTTATTTTAATTGCATTATGTATTACTTTGAACAGAGAACTGTTGAATCAAGTCTGGATGAAGGATGGGAAGGAGACTAAAGCTCCTCATGTTATGTTAGTGACAAAACGTTTCAATGAGGTCAGCAAGCTGGTTGTCTCTGAAATTATATCAAGACCGGAAGTCCCCGATCGCGCTACTTGTATTGAAAAGTGGGTTGCAATCGCTGATATCTGTCGCTGCTTGCAGAATTACAATGGTGTTCTCCAGATCTGTGCTGCTTTAGAAAGTAGCTCCATTCACAGACTCAAAAATACTTGGGAAGTAGTTGCCAAGCCATCAAGACAATCATTTGAGAAGCTTCTCAACCTTGTGGCAGCGTCAGCTAGGTTCAAGAACATGAGAGAGATGCTGCATAGGTAAGACACACCTTGGTTGAAATAAATTACCTTTTGTTGATATAGTATAAGAACTATAATCTGCTGTATTTTAGATGCGATCCACCATGCATTCCATACCTGGGAATGTATTTAACCGACTTGTCATTTATTGAAGAAGGAGCTCTTGATATAACTGAGCATGGACTGATCAACTTCTGCAAAATGAGGATGGTAAGTGGCGAAATTTCTACACAGTCTTCTTTAGTTGGCACATGTTCTAATGGAAATACGGCGATATACACAGACGCCTTATATGATTGAACTTAGACAGGAGGTTGTTGATTACCTTCTGGACCCAACAAGGTTACTCAGTGATGATCAGACTTATGAAGCCTCATTAACTATTGAACCAAGGCGAACATTCAATAAATCACCACAGCAACAAACAACTCCTTCGACCTCCGTTGCAGCCCCAAGCACACAGTATGAGGATAAATAAACTGGTTGACTGAAATTGCATTTCCATTAATGCTAAAATTTCATCTGTTAGTATATTTAAGGAAGGCAGCATATTCTTTTGATCTATTTTCGGGTTTTTGAAGAAAATGTTGCATGCGTTTATGGCAAAGTACATGCTCATGAATAGAATATAGAAAATGGTCTAAGTAAATCTGATTACTAGTATTGGTGGCTCTAAATTTATATTTTCACAAACATCATTTCAAAATTGTATTGGTTAACTTAAGTAAATGCACGCGAAGGAGTTATAAAAGATTAATAAAAAATGTGTCGGAGTTTCACCTAATAAGAAGAAGCAGAGTGTTAGTTAAGTTGGCGTTTGCTAAGGTTTCAACTCTGCTATTAATCACAACCAAAACTATGAAATTTATATGCAATTAGAGTCCTACTGCAATGAAATACGATCCCATAAAATTAAGGGTCGGGATCTAAGGAAAGAGGAGATAAAGTGCTCAATTTTTAATTTAAAATGTCGATTGAGATAGTAGATATTGAGATAGCAAGAACAAATTAGATGTTCACGTATGTACCCTATGGTGAAATTAATTATACAATTATAAAATAAAAAATTGCATATAATTTTGCTTTTTGTTATTTACATGAGGAACTCTAAAATGTATGATGAAGGCTATGGAAGGTAGGGTTTCAAGGAAAGTTGAGCCGCCATAATCACAAAGATACCGGGAATAATAATATTCATTTAAAGTGTAAATACAATGGAGAATGTAAAAAATCGTATCAATTCAAATAAAGTGAACCCAAGTTATCTAGATAAAAGGCAATGCAATAAAAAGGTGTTTCATGTTTATGAATAAAATAACTAATGGTCGGGGAAATGTCTTTATACACCCGTTTAGGCGATAGTTTTAAATACAGTAGTACATTCCACATTGAACTTAAACTAGTAATATAAAAATATTGGAAAATCTGCATAAATGGGGATAAGTCACAAATAAGAACAGAGACTGGTTTGGTCACAATCCAAACAGTATTTGAGAAGTAACGTTTTTAAATAGATAAAATGAAAAACTTCAATAATTTTAATTCATTTCTATCATTTTCATTTAATATTTCGAAAAATGAAGACATCACAACGAGGAACTTTCATTATCGTTATCGATTGACCTGCTAATCTTCCAGCCCGTAGCATTAACCCTTGTGGTCATAATTGAATCGACCGAAGATGAAAATGCTTCATATAAGATGTCTCTGTATTGTTATACTAGCTAATTTTATTTTGGCTGATTTTGAGTGTTCAAAATTGTGCTCTTCGGGAACTTGTTGCAAAGACGACAGTGGTAAAATGCTTTGTTGTCCGGCTTCCGGTGTAAGTATTCATCTTTCAGATTAGATTGACGTGTTTAGGGTGTCTGCTGTGCTTCCAGTAAAACATGCTGTCCTCCCGGTACTCAATGTAATGCAGATGGTCTCTGCTCAAAAGGCAATTCGGGGTTTTTCGGTCTTATTAAATATTTCGCACCTCAAAAGCAAATTCAAACGGAAGTTCCAGACATTGGAAATCCAGTTCTTAAGTCTTGCTTAACTTTCTGTGGTGATCTCTGCTGTGGGTTTAAGAATGTAAGAATAAATTTTTCACTAATCATTCTTTCTAGGGTGTTTGTTGCGAAGATGGGGAACATTGCTGTCCGTCAGGATATGTGTGCGATGCTGCCTCACAATCTTGTCGCCTTTCTTTACCTGATCCCAACCCTAAATCTGTAACTGGTGGTCGCAACTGTCTGTTGTCTGAATCAGATTGCCCACAATCTACAACGTGTTGTGTTTTAACAGATGGAAGTAAAGGATGTTGTCCATACAAAAATGTAAGTATTTTTCAAGTCATGCTATTTCATGTTACTTCCTGAGATTAATCGAAAGCTTTGCTTATTTTGAGTAATTTTATTCTAATGATAAGTTCTTATATCACTGTAATTTCCGAAAGTGAGTCTTCCATCGCCTATTTGTGGGTAATTGCGAAGCCGATAGGTCTTGAACTTCTGCCTTCAAGCAAGCCTAGTTAGTGTTGTGTTATACGCGAGGAAACGTTATTCAAGCTCCATATGTGCCTAGTCGTCATAACTAAAGCACACATTGAAGTTGTTTATTACTGCGGTCAGTATGCGTTACACATCACAATCAACTGATTTAGTCACTTCTGTTTATCGGATCACTGTTTAGTTCTATTAGTTTCTAGTTTATAATCGATTAAATGACTGCTATTTTTGTGCTTCAGTATTATTCATTTCGTATGGTTTTAATGCAGCTAAACAGGCTATTAGTTAAATAGTTCTGCCCTCCTCTCCACCCATTTGAGATCAGACTTCATTTCTAGACCGACAATTTATTGATTGGATGTTTTCTGGTTAAAGTAAAGCACGCTCATCGTTAGGCTTGTAATGCCGATTACACTGAATGTTCTAATTTTTCTTGTATTCATTTTCCAATGCTTATTTATTTATCTTCTTGTCAATAAGTTGTCGAATGTTTTCTCACCCTCCCATCCCCTTCTCTCGTGTAGGCTGACTGCTGTGCGGATGGAGCCCACTGTTGTCCTGAGGGAACAGTTTGTAACTCCGACTCGAGTAGTTGTATTCCGAAGAGAGGAGCCTGGGTGAATCCCTTCAAATCCTCACCCAAGTTATTGGGTCGAAAGAGTGTGGTTTGCCCTGGTGGAAAATTGGCTTGCAATAAGGGCTCAACTTGTTGTAAATCTGCTGCCGGAGATGATTCCAGCTATTCCTGTTGTCCTCACGAAAATGTAGGTTTTTTGTTATATTCGGATAGCTCTTTCATTCGAGTCGTTGATGTCGTTGCGTTCACATTAAAGTTGGCCACTGACTAAAACCTCAAAGAAGCTTTTAGTGATATTTTCTGAATTAAAATTAACATTGCAGTTGCGTGAAATGCTAAGATGATATCCAAGTTAGCTTTTTAAAGTAGCGGATGGTATTAAATCTTGTTCAGTTCTCAATAGATCATTACAAATTATTCGATTTCTGGGGTTGATAATTATGGAAGTACATTACTTCTAGGTAAAGGTTTGGTCGATACTTCCTCTTATGGAATGTTTTTTTTATAAATTCGCCGCATTTTTTCCCATAAAATATTCTTTTATTGTTAAAGTTTTCATCTAGTCAGGTTTTCTTTTTCAGTGTCAATATCAACTTTAATACACTGTAATCGCCAGAAAGACCCTGAATTAGCCTGTTTGTATTGGAATCCTTGAAAGTGATGCCAGTTTTCTTTAGCGATTTTCATAGTTTGCATTTTTTTTAGCAATGTTCTGCCACGTCTTCCAAGTCGATGATCGACGGTTAGCCAGAGTTAACTTAATGTGGTTAAACTGATGAAGATGATAGACTAATCAAGTAAAATTTACTTGGTGCGTTTCAATTATCGTATGTCCTGCTGTAGGGGCACAATAGGTCTCAGATATCGAGCCGAATTGTAAGGTTAGGCTGTTTCAAAGTAAACCTATTTACAATGGAAATGGACATGGATAATTAAGCAAAGAAATGACTTAGGAGAAGAGGTAATAGTTAAAACTCGAAAAAATTTGATCACTTCGACCACTGTAGGAAGCTTCGGGATAAAAAAGCTACCCGGGTTGATAATTATCGAAGTCATTTGATTATCCACTTCTCCTTTTTAGGCCGTTTGTTGTGGTGATGGCGAATACTGTTGCCCAGAAGGTTACACCTGTGATACCAGCAACGGGGGTTTATGCGTCCGCCTCTCTTCTAACGTAGTTCCGAAGTCTCGTGTTGGAAAAGCATGCGCCGATGGCCGAACTTGTCCTGATGAAACAACTTGCTGTGCTCTTGAAGATGGCAGTTCCGCTTGTTGTCCTTTGCCTAATGTGAGTCTGAGGTAGTTGTAATTTAAGTGATGATGCGATGCCCTTTTCTAAGCTTTGTTTCCTTCCTCTTAGGCTGTGTGCTGTGAAGACCATGAACATTGTTGTCCTAATGGCTACCAATGCGATCTTGCCAACAGTAGATGCGTCCAAAAGACAGACCTCTCTAGTTCCATCCCAATCCTCAAGAAATTTACTCCTGCACCGGTCTCCAACGATGAAACCGGTTTTTAAGCCATGGGTTATATAAGTAAGCCTTGGAGAGTTAGTCTGCTAAAGCGACCCTATTTCATATCATTTGATTTGCCAATTGTTTAGTTAATTTCCAGCGTTCCTTGCCATAAAGCAAACGTGAAGAATGTGTCACTATGACAAGGAGGGGTGTGCCTGAGAGATTGGCTCCAAACTAACCCCTTCCGAATCAGGTGACATCAACACTGTAGTATTGTAAATAGTAGGTCAGACTGTTCTAATATAATACAGCGTCAAATTAGAGAACGACGACATGCTAATTCCTGTTAGACTGATCTATGGGTCGATAATTTTCTGGCTAGCTTCTGATAAAGTACCTCTAATTGCATAATGGAGTGGAGAATTGATGTGTATACTTCATCAAGGTGTCATATTTTTGAGACTAATTTTATGATCCGATTGCTTTTTTATTGCCAACAATTAGGCATACTCGATGAAATGGATACTTAATAGCATAATTTTGGAAACTAATTGCCATAATCTTATTTCTGGAGTGATATTTTTTGCATTTCGTTTTAGGTGCAAATCGGGTTACCTTCAACAGTAGCAAAATCTTTCCACTCATATACCTTACGTGATTTCAAAAAGTTTTAGCTAATTCATATTTGTAATTTTGTATACAACGCAGTCATGCTTGTTCCTAACTATTTGTCATTCACCTTTTGTTCCGTTTTTGAATAAACGTCATTTATATATAGTTATAAATTAGTGAAGGGGTTTAAGTGAACGTTGGGTTGCTAAACTATTGATTTATCGTTCTGCAGTCACCAATAGGTAGGTCATACATGGCGCCAGTGAGTTGTTGATACTTGCGCCTTGATTATTGGAACAGAACGGCATCGTGTTGGTTCACAATTTTTATCGAAAAAAGGGCTTAGCTTATAAGTAGCGGATTTCTGCACTAACAAAGCCTTGACTGACTCAGAAGTCTCTATGGCAGATACTCCTATACCTAGCTAGACTCCCAGAACTATTAGGTAGGCAACTAAGTCATTGCCGATTTCAAATAAGAAGGCAAATTCGGAATTTTTGTTTAAAAGTATAACTTTATTCAATTAGATATTGGCCGTTCTTGTCGATGACCTTTTTCCATCGTTCTGGCAGAGTAAAAATCCCCCGTTCGTAAAATGTCTGGTCTTTGCTATTAAAAAACTGAATTAGGTGTGATCCGACATCATCCGCGTTGTTAAAAATTTTACCATTTAAAGAGTTTTGCATGGAACGAAACTAATGGTAATCCGAAGGCGCAAGGTCAGGGCTATATGGTGGGTGTGACAAAACATCCCAACCCAGTTCCAATAATTTTTGCCGAGTAACCAAAGATGTGTGGGGCCTTGCGTTATCATGATGGAAAACAACACCCTTCCGATTTGATAATGCCGGCCGCTTATCTTCAATTGCATCCTTCACTTTTTCGAGTTCTTCAACATACACATTTGAATTTATCGTTTGGTTCTGCGGCATGAGTTCAAAATACAAAATTCCTTTGTGATCCCACCAGACTGACAGCATAATCTTTTTTGGTGAATCTCTGCTTTTGATACTGTTTGGGCTGGTTGATCTTGCTTCACCCATGATCTCTTGCGAGTAACATTGTTATAAACTATCCACTTTTCGTCGCCAGTAACTAGGTTCTTCCTCGGAAATGGATCATTCTCATTGCGTTTCAGTAGCGGCGAATCACAGATGCTAATCCGTTGCGTCAAATGAATTTCCTTTAACTGGTGAGGGATCCATAAATCAAGTTTCTTGACATGACCAAGGGTTTTTAATTTTTTTTTTCAATGCATGTATGCGACACATTGAGCTTCTCTGCAATATCTCGTGTTGTGCTGTGACGATTTGAATCGATAATGGCCTTGATATGGGTTTCATCCACTTCGACTGGGCGGCCAGATCGTTGTGAATTTTTCAGTGAAAAATCATCGGAACGAAATCTTTCAAACCAATTTCGACACTGCCTTTCTTCCTCACGGCTTCATCTCCATATACGGCACATAACTTCTTTTGTGCTTGCGATGCGTTCTTGCCTTTTCGGAAGTAATACAATAAAATGTGTCGGAAGTGCACGTCCTGTTCTTTCATTTTTAAATTGGGATAAAAACAAAACTAAAGAACTAAACAGAAAAATTTTTTACTAATTAAGCTAGAAGCCCATACAGTAAGAAAAAATACAGGTTAGATGCTCTGGCCACGTTAACAAAACAAAAGAAAGTATAGAGTGAATCTGTCAACAAAAACGGCAATGACTTAGTTGCCCATTCAATAAATAAGCTACAGTCCAGCTATTGAGGAAACAGACGCTTCACACGGAACACGTTCAATTCTGGAAGCATGTCGTGGTAAAAGTGCACATGCCGCAAGGTTAGTCATAATCAAAATTGCTGATCCACTCGAACAAACGAAGGCTTCTGATTGGCCGTTGGTTGTGCTCGCTAGCGGTGACGTATCCTATAGATAGCTGAGAATTTAAAATATTGCGAATAATTTGAATTGGCTTTCGACGAGTTCATTGATTTTACATTAATATTTTCCAAATACGAAAATATCGATTTTAAAATGAATCGGAAAGAGCTAGAACAAACAAGCAATTAACTAAAATCAACTCAGGTTCAAGTTTTGATAGAGGACAATGGTAAAGATGACTTGTTTAAATCCGAAACTTAGTATAAAGACTTGCTTTATTTCATTTATTTATACATAAATTATGGATAATTGGACAAAACTGTGATCTTTTACTACGATATATAATTATATGATTTCCACACCGACCATTTCTTACAAAAAAGTAACTTTGCTCTGATGCCAAGATAAAAAGTTAATGAAAAAGTGATGATAACCACTGCTGTTTAAGCTAGTTCTCTTCTGTGGCCTGTATATATAATGTCGAATGGGAAAGAGTTATGATGAAGAACTTAATTCGAGTAATAAGTCTTCACGAGAATGAAATTCCATACTTCGTGTTAAATTTAAGGCTTTCGGGTAGGATGACGCATAATTTAAATCATAAAGTAACCAATGAAAAGAGGTAGGATTTAAAGCAAACGTGAACATAAAAAATGGAGTGAGCTACTCTATGAGTGTAGCTTAAGCGTGGCCTCACGTTACTTATCCGCTTAGTGTATTGATATCAAAAGTTCAATTGCTTTTATTTGTTGATACCAAGGCAGAAATGGGCATGACTGTTGATTAATATATGAAAATCAGCTTACACCAAAATTAAAAATTCTATTTTTTAGTAAGGATAATAGTTGTTGCCTCAATGACTGATTATAGGTGCTACAGTATTCCTCTTACACTTAACTTTCAAGTTTTAAAGTATATTTCATGATGTGCTCGAAATTTAAATGTTCGATTATTAGTTACGTCATTCCCGATGTTGGAAATATAATTTTAGTCCCTCCCAGTGTGTAAAACTTACTGCTGCTCGTGCCATTATTGTAAATAATAATAAAATAGGGAGTGTCAAGCAAGCCTATAATCACTCTGTACAGAATCTTCTAAATTAATAATATATTTTATTTATTGAGTTACTGCTTAACTACAAATGAATTAGACACCCAAGAGGCCCTATTCGAATTAAATAATTATCTAGAACTTAGATCGACTTACTATTGAACAGGAAAACTATGAAACTTTGCAGATGAATAAGTTTGATAAAACTCATTATCTAACCTTTGCAATAAACTTGAACCTCGAATTAATGCATTAGCAAAGAGCGTTTTGTAAGATTTAGCTATTAAAATTGAGCAAAATGAAAGATATAAACATAATTAAAATATATATTTCGCTAGACTCTAAAAATAATGAAGTTGATGTAAAATAAAATACAATTTACAGTGGTTTGAAAATTCAGTTGAAAAATTATTGCAAGAATGTATAATAATGGGCTGGGTGGTTATGTTGTAGCGGATTGCTACATTAGTAAAGCCTTGACTATGTTGAGAATTGTAACGGATTGCTACCTTAGTAAAGCCTGACCGGATTGCATTGTAGCGGATTGCTACATTAGTAAAGCCTTTGACTATACTCAGAAATCTCTGTGGCAGATTCTCCTACTTCTAGCTAGATTCCCAGAATTAGCTAAGCTATAGCCCAGTTATAAAGGAAACAGACGTATAGCATTGTCTGTACTGTCGCTGCACACAGAGTTGTACGGCAGTACCTCCCAATCTTGGCTTGCAGGCATGCGATGACGCGTTAAGAGATGATGTTTCCCACAATGTATTACCACAATGGGCCTTCATAAATGTCCCTAATGTTCCATAACTGGAATAAAAATTTCGAAATGTCATAATTAAGGTTTCTTGTAATTAATGAATGCTTATAATCAACAATTAAAATTTTATAATAGTGTTAAAATGCCTTAAAAAGACATAGAATGCTCATGACCTTAAAAACCAGAGCGCGATATTCAGGCTCCCGTTTTATTATATTCGACCTGTTAGTACCTGTTGAATGTGGTTTCTAGTGTGGCTGTGGATCATTCCCTTTGATAATTTTGCCTTGGCAGCTTTAGAATGCTCACAATTGTGCGCTTCTGGCACCTGCTGCAAGTCAACCGACAATAAACTGCTCTGTTGTCCTTTTTCTAACGTAAGTTGAAATATTTAATATATTTCTATTTTATTTAGGGCATCTGTTGTGCCTCTGCTAATAAATGTTGTCCATCGGGTACCCAATGTCAGTCAGATGGTTTTTGTTCTAAAGCACGCTCTGGAGTATTTAGTCTTCTCAATTTTTTCGCAAAATCTTCGCCACAACAACAAGTAATTTACGTACTCGTATGATTATTTTTAGCTTCAACCGCGCATAGTAAAGGAAAATGTGAAGTCATGTTTATCAACATGCGGTGACCTATGTTGTCCATTTCCAAAAGTAATGTCCGCCGCAATATTATACTGCTTAAATTTCTTAGGGCGTTTGCTGCGAAGACGGGAAGCACTGCTGTCCGGCTGAATACAAGTGTGATGTTGCTACTCGATCTTGCCGTCTTTCTCTTTCTTCAATTTTCAAAAGTAGTCGAAACTGTCCCTTATCGGACTCAGATTGCTCTGATGATGAATCCTGTTGTATCTTAAAAGACGGCAGTAAGGGATGTTGTCCTTATCCGAAAGTAAGTTTATTTTGCCATGTTTTTCCACAATTTTCACCTGTAAATATTTCAATATCTGTTGAGTCATTCTTCTTATATGAATTTAATTTTTCGGACATATACTGATTCCGTTTTAATTCGTTTAATCCCATGAGTGTGGAATTTATTTGATAACATTATACTACCCATATGAGAACCAGTAGTATCGGTAACAGGAGTTCGGTCTTTCATAGAAAAGTTTGTTGTATCACATCGAAAAAATTGTACAAATATTTAAATCCTCATATGAAAACGATATAGTCATTTGAACGAAAAATGAATTTATGTGTTTATGGGAATTCCTCTTCCACCGCATTCTACGTCAAAATATTGCTGATTTTTCGCCTTTATCTCTCTATTGCTCTAACCTCTATCTGTTATGTTTGGACGAGTGTGCTACTTTTCAATAAGCGCCAGGTCTTATTCCAACGCACACCTCGTTTTTTCTCATGCGTGCGTCTCGTCCAAGTGACTCCGCATTTCCATTCACATTTAACTAACAGTCGTCTTAACTTCTTATTCATACAGGGGATCTACAAAGCAGTGATCATTAAAGGCACTTTAATTAATCATAAGAATGTGTTCTGTCCAGTTTGGATACCATCGATGTCGATGGAGCCTGTTAATATCATTAACTTCATTTTAAATAAATCCAAAATAAAATTCATTCAGATATTTTTCTCCTAAACAAATGTCCCTTAAAATCGTATATACAGAAAATTTATAATATCATTGAATTATTATTGGAGGTCCTAACTGATGATTGTGTAAATTTAAGCTTCATTTTCATTAGTTCCTATCTCTGGGACTGTTTAATTTGAATTTGGTGGCAAAAACATTGATCGTAATTGAGAGCGCCGCCTTTTTGAATTGTTGAATGTCGATGGTCTTTGAATTGTATGAAAATATATCAATAGAAAGCGGTAGAAAAGCCTCAATTGTAGCCGATTTGTGGGTAATTATGAAGCCGATAGGTCTCGGACTTCCGCCTTCAAGTAGGCCTAGTTAGTGTTGTGGTACACGCGAGGAAACGTTATTCAAGCTCCATATGTGCCTAGTCGTCATAACTAAAGCACACATTGAAGTTGTTTATTACTGCGGTCAGTATGCGTCACACATCACAACCAACTGATTTAGTCACTTCTGTTTATCGGATCACTGTTTAGTTCTATTAGTTTCTAGTTTATAATCGATTAAATGACTGCTATTTTTGTGCTTCAGTATTATTCATTTCGTATGGTTTTAATGCAGCTAAACAGGCTATTAGTTAAATAGTTCTGCCCTCCTCTCCACCCATTTGAGATCAGACTTCATTTCTAGACCGACAATTTATTGATTGGATGTTTTCTGGTTAAAGTAAAGCACGCTCATCGTTAGGCTTGTAATGCCGATTACACTGAATGTTCTAATTTTTCTTGTATTCATTTTCCAATGCTTATTTATTTATCTTCTTGTCAATAAGTTGTCGAATGTTTTCTCACCCTCCCATCCCCTTCTCTCGTGTAGGCTGACTGCTGTGCGGATGGAGCCCACTGTTGTCCTGAGGGAACAGTTTGTAACTCCGACTCGAGTAGTTGTATTCCGAAGAGAGGAGCCTGGGTGAATCCCTTCAAATCCTCACCCAAGTTATTGGGTCGAAAGAGTGTGGTTTGCCCTGGTGGAAAATTGGCTTGCAATAAGGGCTCAACTTGTTGTAAATCTGCTGCCGGAGATGATTCCAGCTATTCCTGTTGTCCTCACGAAAATGTGAGTTGATAATTGCTGAAAGTCTTTCCTCAACAGTCAGGTTTTCCTTTTGTATTTATTTTTAGTAACTTTTCTCCCATTTTGGTAAAATTACCTTTACAGTTTAGTTAAATTATGAATTGATCTTGATATTCAATTAGTTGTAGAAGGATTATAGTCTACTTTAAGAAGAAGCTGGGTTGAATAAAAAATAGTGTTAACAAGGATCTAAATCGGTTCGAGGGACCAGAATTCATTAAATTTAGGTGATTTGATGATCAAGGTGCAAATCCCTTTTAACTTTAGGTGGGTATTTAAATTACCCGTATTATTAGACAGATCAACTTATCATTTGAAATCTTTGTGGGGCTAAATCCTGATTTAACTGTTCATTTTACTATTGTTGTATTTTTAAATAATAACGTACATTTGTGCATTCAATCTACCTGTGAAGATCATTTTCTCTGTCTTCCATTTTTCCAAGCTCTTTACCGCTTTGATAATGAAATCGGCTTTCTTTCTTTTCTTCTATTTAATTTACTTTTATTCTCATTTTGATCCAGTTGAAAATTTATTCTCTGCTTTCGTAAATTTCAGGTTTGAATTTTCAAAACTTTTTACGTGTGACTTGTTAACTTGTTATTTGCCCAGGCCGTTTATTGTGGTGATGGAATACATCGCTGTCCAGAGGGTTACAAATGTGATCTTAGAAACGGTGGTTCCTGCGTCCGCGCTTCAGCCGAAATCACGAAGAAATCTATTGGCGGAAATAAGTGCAATGATGGTCAAACAGTCTGTCCAGATGATTCTACATGCTGCTCCCTCTCAGATGGCACTTACGGATGCTGTCCCCTCCCTAATGTAAGTCTACTGAAATTTTCCTTTAAGTAGTATTGTAAAACCTGTACGATAATTGAGGCCTTTTGCTTTTAGGCTCTTTGCTGTGAGGACAAGTTACACTGTTGCCCCAATGGTTATAAGTGCGATGTCGCTCATAAAAGATGTATTCACACCAAAATAAATTGGTTGACAGTGCCGATCAGTAAGAAGCTTGTTCCGTACACCGCTTATGGAGAAGTGAAAAAGTCCGATTGCAAGCCCAATTGGACATCGTGTTCTGCTAACGGTCGCACGGGTTGCTGCCCCCTTAAAGATGTAAATTCCACTCTGCTTTACTACTTACATAATATACAGCCTCCCTCGATGGATCTAATCTTTTCTTTGTCCGCGTTTAGGCCATTTGCTGCTCAGACGGTTTACATTGTTGTCTAAAGGGTTCAACTTGTCTAGACAATGGTATCTGCCTTGTAGATATCAAGACTCACGATTCGCACAAAACTTATGCGAGAGCTGCGCGTCTCCTGTAATCCGAGTGGAATCCTATGCAGATAAACAATCTCGGTACATTTAATTCGCTATGTGACCTTCCAATGTATTCAATCTAAACCCACTCCGAAATACAAGTTCTATTAATAAAACTTTCTAATTTCCTCATTTCTAGTTCATTCAAAAAACAGACTTTTTTGGTATTCGGTCAAATCAAATCTTATTTACTTGTTTTCTCTATGGAAAATTTGCAAAATAAAAACCTAGGTTTCTGTAATCAATTTATGAAATGTTGGATGGTGAATGATAAAAGAGATATCTGATTCAAATGATCTATTTCCTTCTAATAATTCTCTCGGTTTGTTATTTCCCCATTCCTGCCTTCACTCGTTTCATTTACTAAAGCGGATTTCTTGACTTCTCCATGTATCTCCCTCTCTCTCATCCCATTGAATGTGATGTGTGTTCACAATATGTTTCCTTTCCTGGTCATTGTCTCGCACATGACACACATGCACACCGATGCAAAGTCTCCTGTCTCAAATTGTTTGTATAAAAGCCTCTAAATTTCATGATAAAATTCGGTTCAGAGCATAAGGTCCCTCCTCTGGGCTCTCTAGATATTATTATTTCAAATGTCAGGATTTATCATTAGCCTCATAGTCAGGAGTCAAGTGCCCGTTAATGGGTTTTTTTGCCGTATGAGTAGACGTTGCCCAGAGTGTACCAAGTGGAGGTAAATCTATCGAGCACCTCAGGAACTCTAGTTCTAGTGAGGTCTTTATCTAAGTCTTGATAGGTTTTTTTTATAAAACGTTAAATACGTCCTCTTGACAAAGGTGGTAACTATTTTATAAGCATTGATGTTTTCAAGTTAATTCCACAGTGTTCAATTAGCTGAACCAATAATATCTGGGAAAGCTATTGAAAATACGCCTATTTATTGAAAATTGAAATCGAAACACTAAAAGTATTCAGCCGATCGGGGAGTTTATCTCAATGGAAAACTTAATTTGATGACTCATGACTATACGATATGACTTTTTACAACACTTAGACATCGTTTGTATGAAGTCACAATAAACAACATCCCACATAAACAGTCCATTGCTTTGACAAGGTCTTAAGAGTTGGTTAATTACAGTTTTTTGTATGCAGATCAGAACATTTCACGTAGTTTATGCACGAATTATGCGGTCTGTTGATAATATAAGAATTCCAGGTAATAGTGTGGGGTACTTAAGCATTGACCAGTCGCTTGCTACCTCATTCGTCAAGTGATATTCCATATGTTTGTGGCTTATCTAATGATATAATTGGCAATGTTTACTTAACCAATCCAGTTAAGTAACTAACTATACTGTCAAAATGACTTTATTACTCCCAAAACTTAACCTTTCTGGTCACTAGCATACCAACGTTAACTCAATTTTCTCTCCCTCAAATGACCCCAGGCCATTACGCTATTTATTGACTTCCATTTTTTTATAGTTCGTTTTCTAGCAAAGATTTTAATTTATTTTTTGCCTTCTTTTTAGTCTGAATAACCTATCACAATCGAAATATTTATTTATTTATAACAAATGGCAGGCGTTTTGATGATTATCATTAGCCCTTTAGTTGACTTCAGACTTCACAGAGGGGATGGAACATCAAATTGAAAAAGTCGATAGGAGGGGAACAGAAGAGTGTTTCAAAGACGAAGGTTGAAAATTTAGAAAAAATGTGATAAAGAACTGTGGAAGTGGTCGAATATGACATACAGTGGGGTCAGAGGTCAACTACCGGTTAATAGACTTTTTATCGTATGAGAATACGTTGACCAGGGTGCACCACGTGGAGGTAAGTCTAT
>UZAE01000644.1:0-20160 GCA_900617975.1 Rodentolepis nana | reverse complement strand
AGTTAAAAGATTTACGGCAGAAATGGAAATAAAATATGCCATTTTGAAAAGGTGCAGCGCATTGTTACACTAGTAAAGCCTGACCGACTCAGAAATCTCTATGGCAGATTCTCCAACATCTAGCTAGACTCCCAGAACCAGCTAAGCTATAGCCCAGCCATGAAAGGAAACAGACGTGTAGCACGGAGCACGTTTATTCAGTACGTATATCGCGGATAAAGTGTACTCGCAGGAAGCTTAATCATGATCAGGATGGCGGATTAGGTTAAACAAACAGTGGTTAATGATTGGTCACTGTTTGTACGGTCGCACCTCCCAATCCTGGCGTGCAGGCATGCAATGACGTGTCCCACAATGGGCGAATTTGTCTTCTATATTAAAATTGAAATTCACTTAATTATTTCATTTTTAACCAGTGTAGTTTGTTTCTTTGGATTAAATTTAACTGATTTACAAATCAAATACTTTAACTAGTATGTGTTGTAGCGGATTGAAAAACGGCTAAACCGTAACTTATCCTCAGTAGTCTCCATGGCAAAATCTCCCGATTTGGAATGGTTCCAGGAATCAGTTGAGCTGCCTCGACGGCATTGAAGAAACAGACGCGTGACGCAGAAAGCCTTTATTTTTGGTTGTGTGTTATTGTTCCGGTGAAAGGATATAGCTACATATATATCACTTGCTTTTTAATTGTTGCAGTTTGATGATGCGCATTCTTCTATCAGCAAACAAATAATAGTCTGAATGGACTCACGTTATAAACGTTGGTATTTCATAGGCAAAACCTAGCATTATGGCCCTCCCCCCCCCCCCTTCAATTAGATGCTTTCGAAAATCTACAAGATAATCCCCACTTAGTAGCAAATAAAGCTGTATGGGATTGGTGTTTTCAAAACAGAAGATCTTCCCTCCACTTTTTCACTCTTCAATAAGTACTATGTTCGAATTCAGGCATCTCTTTTCAAACCCCCTCCTTTAATACAATTCCCATTAATAGAAGCTAATATGAGATGCTTTTTTCTTCAAATAAGATAATTATCTGTCGCTTGCAGAAACTGGTACACTTCCCTAATACTTCTTTTATAGATTGTGCCTAGTGCCGCGACTTAAAGAACCTTCTAGGTCATGCTTTGTTGAGAATAGATCCCTAAGACTAAATACTTTTCTTGATACTTTTTGATGTCCTACCCGAGCAGTTTAATGTTGAGGACAGTAAGAACAATAACGAAAATATTTTCATGAGTACTACATATACACTTATTGACAACCATGGCCTCTCATGGTACCTTGCCTATTGTCCAAAGTTTTCTTGGATACACGCCTAGCTAGACCAAGTTCCCAAAAATATCTTATTTGCAACTATTGTAAAACAAGTAGACTAAACTGCTTCCAAATCTCAATCGCCTTATGAATGTGATTTGGAAATAACAATGCAGAGGAGGGAAGGACTTTGGTTCAATATCTCCTTCTGGAAAGTGGAGATACCTCCGGAACCCGAATTACGCAATTAGCATCTATTTCTATCTATAATCATTTTCATTAAAAGAAGTTTGAATTCTCTTGAAGCTTCTCATGGGTAAAATCTAGCATCTGAATTAGCATGAGTTTAAGGAAAATAACTTGATCAATCTTTAACTAGAACATTTTGCAATCATCTATCGATACTCATATGTTGAAACCAGCTACGTTGAGCCCTCTCGTGGTGAGTAGTATAAAAGCACACATTAACACGCTGTCGCCTTTGACACCACCTTGGTGTTAATCAGCCAGTACTCGTCCACTACTTAGAAAAGTCCCGTTCTTATTCTCTCTCTCATAAACTTGGTTACCGTAAAGCATGCATTTAGTAACCACTCTACTATTGACGTTCTAATTTCTGAAACGCTGCAGATTTGCGACCTTGGAGTAGAATTTTCCAAAGAAAGTCAAATTAAGAAACCTCTCCCACGCTTCAAATGCATCCACCTTTCTCATTCATCGTGTGCCCCTTCTTAATTATAAAATGCTAACAATTCGAAGTGGTATTTATAATCATGATCATAGATTCGAACATCGCATACATAAATATCAACCCTGTGATTGGAAGTCAATTCATTAAAAATTAGAAATTCGAGACACAAATCAAAGGACTTCGTTCCCCCTGAGACAACAAAGACCCAAAGATCTCTGGAATGCAAATAGAGTAGTAACTTTAATTCCGACTTAACAAACTACCAAATTCCGCGCTCAATTAAACCATGCTGATGTTCCTCTTACTCAAAACCTATCCTACTTACTGCCATGAGCTGTAATCCATTAAGATAATTGGATCACATTTTGTTGCTGTAGCTGTCCCAATAAATTTGAAGAGACAAAATACGACACACTTTGAATCTTCTCCACTGGCATTATTGCCTCCCTGAGACAAAAAGCATAGGCGAGTTTTGACGAAAGACTTTAAAAATGAGAGGCATAGGCATGGGCTGGCAAAAAAATGCAACGCAGGTAAAAAGTCAGTTCGCATACACACACACACACACGCACACACATACTCAAGCTGATACATTAGTATTATAAGGCTTATCATTAACATCTTCAATATCAAAAATGTCATGATTCCTTGGTGGTGACACCTGTTGAGATGAGTAGAGGGGAATTGGCTTGACTGACTGCATAAATCTTCTACTTCCAATGGAACCATTCAAGGAGTAAAAGTCCCCTTTAGGGATTGTTGGAATTCTTACTGGAATTTCATCTTCGTCTCCGCTTGCATCTGCATCATATGCACCATCCTCCGCCTCCTCTTCAACATTCAGAGCTTTGAGTTCGTCGTTTTGAAACCCATTTCCAAGGACTAGCCCTTCTTCATCTAGAGTAGAACGTCTAAGAGTAACCCCATTCAAACCTGGTTGACGATAGGCAATGAGGTAAGTACTCCTTCTTTCATTAAGGTTCAGCCTTCGTCTAGAGCCCCTTGATCCATTCTTCCGACGACACAACTCTCGATTTGCCAGTAGAACAACACCGATAAGTATAGCCAAGAACGCCACAATTACGAGGACAATAATAGGCACAACGTTCCAATTATCATCGGACTTCGTTCGTGGAGAGGCTACAGTTGAATCCGCAATTTTATCGCAATTTGAAAGACATTCATCGAGAGCGGGAAAATGAACATGCCTTAAAGAGCACATGTGACGGCAGTGTCGGGTAGAATTAAGCTGTGGACATGGCCCCGAATTGTGGGCCATTCCAATTCCAAGCTCGTGGTTCCAATAGGAGCACCATAGCTCCTGATCATTTTCAAAACTATCTAGAAGGCCTTTAATACTACTACCTGAGAGATTGGACAGATTGTAGGCCTTTGTAGCAACATACTCTAGATCCCAGGGTGTCTTTGTGTTTGATATGTCTGCATAGAACTGGTGGAAATCCTGAATTTCAAGTGATGAGGGAAGAGAAGTGTCTGGGGTATTCACAGAGTAGTTGAAAATACGAATTCGAGGTCGAAATCCTCCCAGATTTTCGAGGTAAAGTGGACTAATTGAGGGAATGAAAAAAATGGGTACAATCGTGTTTTTCATCGCTTTATCTAAAAAAGAGAATACAGAAAATCAATACCACGAGAGAACACGTAACAAGTTAGTAAGTCCGAGATACTTACCAGTTGATTGAACTTCTAAAACTCGGTAGCTATCAGTGTGTTGATGACCGAAGAGCCCAAGTGAAATGACATCAGCGAATTCAGAAAAGATTTTGAGAAGTCTAGCATTGTAAGCATCATGAAGATGGCGGAACACGACTGGAGAATTTTCTGGGGCGCCAATAGGAAAATGCATCACAATTATGACCTGCAAAGACGATAGAAACGAAACAGTATTCAATTTGGTCTACTTATAAGATTCAAGTAGCAGCAACTACAAACCTTTTGATTTTGCTGCCTGGCCGATTTCAGTTGAGTGATTAACCAGGAGAATTGGCCCAGAGGGTCAGAAAGACTAGCGTTGCCAAGAGTATTACGTCGTGCATAAATTAGTCCGTTGAGAGATATGATGCGGATGGAGGTTAGATTTCCTACTCGAACGATGCGGGAGTAAAAACAGCCTAAAATAGAACGAATTTTAGCTCCTATAGATTATCTAGAGCGCAAAAATAAATAAGATCCTAAGATTAATTAAATTCTATCAAAAACTCACTGAAAATAAATACCAAATATAGCAATAATAAGCTTTTTATGGAAATGAACAAATCAATGATAGGCTGGGCTGCCAACCCTTTGAGTATGAAGGGGAATTCTGAAGACTAAACTTTTGGAGAAGAAACCGATAAAGGTGCAATCGTGCATGCAGACTCTTACACCACAAGTGGACTGAGAAAGCAGTACACATTTGTACAAATCTATAATTTCAGCTAATCCCACCAGAAATCAAATTTGTCAGAAGCTAGTATGCTGATGCATTCCACTTCGATTTCAGTGGAGCCTAGATGCCTTAAAAACAAATAGGTACCAAAACGTGACTTTCCGTCATGGCTGCAGTCTCCATCTTCTCATAATCAGAAAATTGTAACAATGAAATTTAATATATATGTATATATAAGACAGTAGAAGAAAAACCAATGACTGCATCGAAATTGCTTATTGCCATATTTGGACGAAAAAAGACCCCGAACAGGCAATATCTTGAACAGCCAACGTATTCTTAGAGCAAGTCAAGTAAGGAACAGCAATCTCGACGCCCATGTTAAAAAACGTGGTTTGATTTACCAACTTATTCATCATTTCGCGTACCTGAGCTTTCGAGAATGTATCACCTGATGAGTGAGAGGAACTAAACAAAGCCCAACGGATGAATGGTTGCATGGTTATTTGTGAAAAGTTAACCTGGGCTATAATCACAACCCCTACCAATGGTACTCATTTCTTCGCATGAGGAATGATAACAAAGAGGAAATACTTTTGCTTGGCAATCAGTACATAAAAACCTCCTCACATAGAAGAAAAATAATGCACTACTTGTTCCACAAACCATGAATAAGGTGGACTTCATAGAGGCAAAAGTAGCCCAGTGTCCCACTTTATGTGTTACCTATCACATGCTTATGCAGAGTTAAAACAATGGATTCGCGAAATCATACCCCCCCCCCAAACAATTAACGATTAATATTTCCAACTGGCATTATTTCCAGAAGTATAGTCCCCCCCCCCCCCAAAAGGCACATGGTAGGAAAAGTCTTCTTGGAAAAATTAATTAATGCTAGGATGCAATCAAGGTGGTTTTCAAAATGCAACTTGCCAAAAGGTCATCAGACGTTAGTGTTTGGGAACATGCCAAATTATTGACAAGTTACAAACTCTAAAATTGAGCCTTTCGAGGGCAAAAAATGGTGATAGACCATTATTGAAGGCCGCAATTTCAAAGCCATAGATTCTACGGTGAAGTACAGAGTAGTTTCAAACACTTCAAACGAATGCCGATGTACAATGCGAATTTCAAACACAACACGCAATTTATGCATATTTTTCCATTTTCCACGTTTTTTTTCTAAAAAAATAACACCTGATTATTAATTGCCTTCGATATCTCACATATGGAGTAATACTTCCAATATTTCTACAAATTTGGCAGGATCGAAAGCCCTAGTTAGTTTACCAGAAATGGAATTTCTATAAATAGGCTTAGCTCTAAAGGTGAAATTTGAAGATTAGCCACTTTAGTCACTTTTGAAGACTTGCGAATCTGCAAAAAAAAAGAACTTAGCTGCGAATTGGGCCGGAGATGCAAAATTGCCGTCTCCAAGCGAGATAATAACTACCCAGGGTAACTATGGGGAGGATTTACGGATTGATTTGGGTAGAGGAAAGATATTCTGGACCAGTGCCAAGGCAACACACAATTTATCACTACCTCATATTGACCAGCGCGTTGTCTACCTATAGCACTTAACGAGTGCACTGCTGAGTATAAATCACATGTCATTTGGCTGAGAAGAGGTGTATATTCATCAAATCACATTATAACTCAAATTTTAGAAAGTTTTATCCAACGATTATCTTTGGTAGAAAAGTAGTATCATGAGGTCATGATATCAATACACTTTAGCGTACATTCAGTAGTGTTCGAGACCAACCGCTCTGATTAATTCCGCTCGAGAGGAGGTGTAGAAAATATGAGTTTTGCATAATAGTGGTTACTGTATATCTTGCCTCTGCCAGACCCAATTGTTGTGAATACTTTGCTTAGTGTATTTAATGTTAATTATTAAAAGATGCCTCTATGTGCTTCTAAAATTGCTATCTATGCCGTCATTAAACTTGGGAACCAAAGTACCTCAACCTCACTGTGGTTCTCGAAACGTTTGACCCCGAGGCAACCTTAAGACTGTTACCAAGCCCACAGTGGCAATCGAAGCGTCTAATCATGCGGTGACCTCAAATTTCCCTAAGAGAACTGTCGTGTGTCCTGTAGTGGCTAATTTTAATTAGCGCGTTCAGCTCCCGGATCAGGGGGACGTTAAAAACAATTCCCATTCACTATGCAACTAAATATGAATGTACACACGTTTGACATATACAATTTAACCTTTTTAGCCACAACGAGATGACCCCTAACACATTAACATTTATACCGCAAATCGTCGTTTCCCACCTACCTACTTTGCGGTGAAGATTAAAGTTAGAGCAATGGTCTGATTAGAATTGTTTTCTGAAGAGTACAGTTGTGTGAAGGGAATTTGTATAAACTACGATTCACTCGGGGTAATGGCTCAATTTTATAGATAAACAACATAGATGTGGCCGCTAAACCATACCAATTTATTGATTAAAACACACACACATACACACACAAGCGCACTCCCAGTTCTCTCCTAACCGCTCATTGTTTAAAAACTGCTATCCAATACACAACAATCTGCCTTACTTAAGGAAATGATTGCTTATTGTCAGTCCTGTTGTTCAAATACACCTTAACAATCTAGTAAGCAAATCAGTAAGAATATGAGGAATAATACAATAAGTGAAAACATGGGAAATACAGCTCACCATCATTGAACCGACTCGAATCTGCTTTCGTTTCATTAGCAATCCAATCGCCCCAGAACCTGGTACTTGAACCTAGACGAGTGCACCAGCTCCTGCGGAGAGGATCGTCATCTTCAGCAGACATACTATTGTCGGGATAGACATCGTGATTGCCAAGGCTTAAAATCACCGGAACGCTGTCCTTTCGATTGGATGGAAAGGTAGCCTTCAGGACTGAAGCCACGGTTTCCATCGTGGCTTCAAAGGCCTCTCGCGTTGTGTTAGTGTGCGCGACTGAGTCGCTAAAATACACGAATTATTATTAAAGACAGAAAAGCAGAATACCGTATGCACGCATGAAAGCAATTCTTGGAATGTCAAAGCCGACTTCTAAATGACATATCCGGTTAAAGTGGTGAGAGGATGACCATAGTGACGTATATTGAGGCCAGTAATTAGGTGATCGCCGAATGAACAACTAATATCTCCAAATAACAACATAGAGATGAGGGGCAGTTTTTCGACCACTTTTGAACTGATCAATCGACGCATTATCGCTTCTTTAAAAGCAAGGTTGAGTTAATTTATAGGTAAACTTACACTGAAAATATAAATTCCAAAACGGTCATGGAATAGCGGCATCACTAAAGCAAACTATTTCAATATACGTGTTAATAAGGCCTATACAATCTTATCAAACTATCACACTAACTCATGTATAATGTCAACTATCTATTGATTACTAGTCGACAAAGGAATTAAAACAGTCAAGTTTACTAAGGGTGCCTCTCGCTTTAATGCCATTATCACAACGTCGTCTCCACCCCGAATACGCTGAAAAACACTTATTCCTTGGAGTTCTCTTCAGCTTCCAGCGTTTTTATTTGGCTCATTCAATACTCCTGCTATCTCACTCAATAATTGTTTCTAACTTTTGAAATATTAGTCGAAATTCTTGTTGTCTGCTAATCATCAGGAGGCAAAAAACTATTGGCACAACAATCACAGGAAGTGAACTGGATAAGAGCCAATAAAGAATCATGAGCTGTCATGATCTAATCTTGGCAAAATCGTATGAAAATCTCTGTTCACATGTAGAGTTAAGAAAAAACTAGATGGCAATTTTTAAATCGCGCTTAATACGAATGAATTGTAGCCTAAAACAGTCTCAAAGTTAGATTACAGGAATATGCAGAATTTATTTCTGAAAATTCGAGATAACGACTTAATTTTGGAATATGGTAAAGTGATGAAGATTGATGTAGATAATTACAAACAATATACGAAGTTAAGAAGATTTAGTAAAAGGTAGAAACAAAAACAAAGAAGCTATGAATAAAATCAATACGATTCCATCCCCAAACCCCCCCCCCCCAACCACCATCCCTACCAACAGGATATGTTCAATTCCGCCTTCAGCTTGTATTTCACATATGAGACTTTTGGTATGAAAATATTCCACTCAAAGTACGAAGGACTAATCAACCATTTTAAATCATTTTACTTAGCAGGTACCAAGAAGTAGGGTCTCTTTCAATAGTTTAGCCGATCTGACCTCAGGCGCTTAAACATCAGCCATGTCAAAAATGATCATCTTCATTGAGGCAAAAAATTTAACCCTTCTGACGCGTCTCGTACTTGTCTATCACTGCTGAACTAAACACCAACTTATTGCGGCTTCAGAAAAAAACCTATTTATTTATTTTTGAAAAGATGAGGTCATTTAATAATTTTATGCGAATATATGCATTTAATTAATACCTTAATTTGAAATTTTCCTCAAAGCGAAACCGAATAGGGTGAATAACAAGAAGCCTACTGGTTTAAGGTATGTTAATAAAAGAACGATTGATCACGTTGTTTCCTTGTGAGTTTATTAGTGCCTGAAATTTTCAGAATCAATTTATGCCTTCCCGGGGTGTGCGATAGACTTACCTCCACGTGGTGCACCCTGGGCAACGTATATTCATACGGCAAAAAAGTCTATTAACCGGCAGTTGACTTTTGACTTCAAACTACCATCACCCCACTGTTTGTCATATTCGACTACTTTCACAGAACTCACCTCACCTTTTTCCTACCTTTGTGTCTGTCTCTTTTACATCTTTGAAACACTCTTCTGTTCCCCCCCCCCCCCTCGACTTTTTTCACTTTGATTTTCCTTCCCCTCTGTGAGGCCAGAAGTCAACTAAAGGGCTAATGATAACTATCAAAACGTCCACCATTTGATATAAATAAATACATGTCTTCAATATTGGTGAGGAAGAAAATCAAAGGCCACTATATAAGCAGAAACTGCAACCAGTGAGAGAGCATTAACTTCCGAAATGGGTTGCCGTGTGTTTTACAGAGCCCAAGCTAAAGCATAGGAGTGTTAGTATCCAACGCCAACATCACTTGACAGGCACTCAACATGTACCCAGAGCTCAGGTTAGAAGAGAGACTTCCAGTCATCATTATAACAGACCTCTTAATGAGCAAAAGAGGTTATCTAGAGGATAATGATTCACGCAATGAAGACAAGAAGAGAGGTGTTAGCAACTACAATGAGTAATACCTCAACAATAAGCTATCGTTAAATCAACAACAAAAACGAAAACAAAGAAGTCGTCAAACGATCCATCAAGGTTTTCTCTAGCAATCACAATATCTCTAACTACCTTCATGAAACCAGCGAAGTATTTAAATCCTGACTGCCTGCGATTAAGGAATACTCATTTTATTCTATAAGCTCACTATCTTAAGCTCCAAATTTTTGCCTCATGAGAATATCACACCTGCAAGTAAAAAAGCAAGCAGGCTCTATCCAGAAAGACCCAAATTCCAGACACAGCTGTGTCTAACTTCCTCCATATTGCATGAAGCACCCTATGCTGAAACCATGATGCAAGACAAGACATTTTGAATGATAATTTTTTTGGCTTACACTGTGCCAATCTAAAGGGAAGCTTAGAGTCCTTCGACCCTGAAAACTGATAAATAAATGTATGCGACAGGCCTTTAAGCAGGAACTTGAACTCACCCAGAGAAAATGACAAAATCGGGACGAGTAGGTACCATCTTTCGAGAAGCATTGAGCGCAGAGATCCAAAGACGAAGTGGAGAATCACATTTCAAATCACCGTAGGGGCCCGTACAGTTGTTATTTGTGTAGTCTAAGTCAACGTGAACGTCTGAGAAGTGCCAGAATAGACCTATTCAAGGAATAAATGCTTCAGAATCTCAATTGGTAAAGAAGAGAATAAAGGGGAATTATTAAAGGGATAAAAAAGTGCAATGCTCCTACTCACGCGACACATACGGTTGGATATTGATTTAATCCTATTTATTAAGTCCTAACTAGCCTACTTCGGCATTAAGCTGTTCATCCATTTTTCTCCACCTTCAAACATTCGACAATTAGAGATAAGTTCGCCAATTCATCTAACTTCTACACAGCAAGAACTTTTTATTTAAATTTGCCCTTATGGATTTGGCATACAAGTGAACAATCACATAATCAACTGTAAAATGCATGTTTCAAATGTTAATTTCGCATTAAGAGCAACATTTGAAAAGAGGAGAAAATGTGAAGGAAAACATCACATACTCATGAGGTAAGTACTGTTCAATAAAAATAGGATTTTACTGCTTTTTGCTACCCGTCATAAGGAATCAGCGCTGTTAAAATACACACGAACAAATTTTAGGCAACCTCACCACATCAATTTAAGTTATTAAATAGAAGTGCTCAAAGATAAAAGATAGCGGAGGCAGAAAGAAAGGTGATAGCAAGACCAAATGGAGTCGGAGTGTTTACCGCTCCCGTGCCAAGTGTAAAGGTCAAATAAATGCAATACGGACTCTTAGTTGAGGAAGCGCAGAACCATTTAAGGAATCAAGTTTGGTATACAATTGAAGATTAATACCTATTTACCTTATTGGGAGTAATTATGCTTAACTGAACCATAAAAAATCGTTGGATAGAGGGCGAAGTAAAATCTGCACAATTAATTCTTAAAAGATATAAATTTAGTCAAACAAAAGTCGAACAGTCCAGTGAATCCAAGTATTTGGACGTAGCCGTTTGGTGTATCAAGCGACGACAAAGGTATCAGCACCGATATGAGATAAAAAAACAGATGGTCATACTAACTTTTATCGAACGCAAATGGCTTCTACACCTTAGACTGTCCCACTTTATGGACCTGGTTGTCAATTCGTGACAAATTAGAAAAGAACACTGTCGATGTGACCAAAGGTCAACTAACAGCTATCTTGAAAATCATACCATTTGCAAAGGTACAAGCAAACAATAGACCAACTTTCAAAAGACCCTCTTTCAGTTTAAAAAAATTCTGTCAAACACAAAAATTACATACAAAATGTCCTCGCTAAGTTCGCTTGTACCTACACTTCAAATTAAAATGTAGTGATATAAACTATGTCAACATAGTCAAACTGAATAGAATGATATCAAAACTCTATTTACAATGACCCTGTATACTTTAAAGACAGCCTAAAGTGACATCTAAAGCACACTAGAATAGCAAGAAACTGGCAATTTTCAAGTGAATCAGACGAGCTGTTCACAAAACAGATGCGCATCTGTCAGTTCTCCCTATAACAATAGAAAGTGAATTAGCCATCCATAAAGTTTAGCAACCTAGAGGAAGGAATCGAAAATTACCAAGGCAATAAAGGCGTTGAGGACTGCACACAAAACCAATTGCATCTATTTGGATAGATAGACGCAACAGAATTCAAGATAGAATTTCCTCACTCCAAAAGTAACAAGTAACTGATTATAATAAACCTTTGCTAAATTCATCAGTTTCAAGCCAAATGGTGATTTAATTTTAGGTAACAGATTGCTCAGTTTGTTAATCTGATTCAGTTAAAAAACCGATCTCCCTCATATTTAAGTGTGCTAATATATTGAAAAAGAAAAATGCCTCCATGGAGAGAACGCAGAAGAATTTAACCATCCGTGATTATTCAAAGGAGATAATGGGCTTTTGCCGAGGAAAAAACAGCACTTTATTAAGTCAATTCATTTGGCACTTATTCAGTGAATTGTCAAGGTAAAATTACACCAGGTGCTCAAGGGGCAAAGAAAACATTTTCTGTACTTAACGAAGAAAAATGTTCCCACCAAGTTCAAATTAGGCGCAAAACATAATATAATTAACTACAGAGTAGTGAGAATAATTAACGGAATTTATTTACATGTGAAGATATAACAGCTACCTTTCCATTTGCAAATCAATTCTTGCAACCTAACGAAAAACACTTCAAATAATATTTGGCACATATAACTGCATTCAAAAACAAAATGAATGACTTTAACATTTAACAGATTACACTAACTAAACAAACATAAATTATTTTTTATTTGTTTGAGTGTGGAAAAAGGGACTATGTCACTTTGATACAACGCCAAGAGGCCCATGTTGACCGTAGACCGATCGTCAAATATGACCTCGGTTGACAGGTATGCTCTGACGCGAACCCGTTGTGAGCATACAACTACTATTTTTCATCATTCCCATTGACCAAAGTTGGTGGATGATTTGAAAAAAATGTGGCAAACTGATGGGAACTTGAAGCTGAAAAGTGCAGTTTCTAAGGTTCACTTCCAAAGCAAGATAGGTGGAAAGATGCAGTTACTTAAAAGGTCATGCAAATAGTACATGGCATAAGAGTATTTAATAAGCCATAAAATTAAATCTATGTCCAAAAGGAGTATTCTGCTTTACACA
Source organism: Rodentolepis nana (assembly GCA_900617975.1). Lineage (NCBI taxonomy): Eukaryota > Metazoa > Platyhelminthes > Cestoda > Cyclophyllidea > Hymenolepididae > Rodentolepis > Rodentolepis nana. The sequence continues at coordinate 7,419 of UZAE01000644.1, read as the reverse complement.
GGCAACAGTACTAGGATTAGATAAGTCCAATTCAATTAGCTTCCTCTTCATTAATCAGTGAAACGCCCAGACGCGGAGTGTAATCAACTTTGCATAGGAAAAAAGGAAATAAATCACAAGGGCGATTTCAAATTAGAAAGGCGTTTCCAATCGCACCATATAACTAATTTTGGAGAGTCAACGGGTCAAATCAAAATTTCTGTTGTATCAATAAAATAACGTAAGGCCAATATATGATTCCCCGGATCAGATTACATCTTGCAAAAGAAAATTTAATAACTTAAATTTCACACAATTTAGGGATGATGGAAAGCATCGAAAGTCCAACATTAAGTTGATAAGAAAAATATTTGAAACAGAAGCAAAGCAAAACAATAGGGTCGGAAAAATGACAAAAGCTTTAGGATTGTAAATGATGATTAAATATAAATCAAAAGACGATAAATATTGAGGAAATTAAGATAGCCTACAGAATAATGTACATGCTCAAAATACATCAGTGTGAATTAATAAAGCTTCGATATAAGCACAGATACCGAATATGCATATAAGAGTGACACCAGGGCCATGATTGCACTTTATAAAAAGTTGTTAAACTAAGAACATGTTAAATGTAGAAAATTTTCCAAATGTAACAGAATGTGGGTTCAGAAAAGCTCAAACAGTTAAGATTTATTAATCAGATTTAAAAATGAAACGTAAAAAATATATTCGTTCCCATTAGAAAATATCGAGCTTATGAAAATTTCGCTTACCGTTATGGGTGTGGGCCTCTGATTGCAGTGACGCAAGGATTAGTAAAAATGAAGATAATTTACTGGTGATAGGGTATTCCATTAATAGTTCGGCTTTGCAAGTTATATTTACAAAATTATCAAATTAGAGAAAGAACGGATCTATTGCACATATTCAATTGGCCCTAGTAATTTACCCGCGTCAATTTTAAGGCAACACATTGCAAATTGTGAAAGTTAATGAAATGAAATAATTAGGCAAAATTATATTAAATAATGACCGCTAAACAAAGAAAATTAATTATAACATTAAAATCACATTTCAAAATGGCTTTTATATCAAATGAATTTTTTTGTTAACAATGCTTCTAAGAGACCGACCAAATAATTTGCCTTGAAAATACTAAGTTGCCCATTCACGCCTTCATTTTCAGCTATTTTATAGTTTTTAATGGCACTACTAACCCTGCGCTAGTTTTATCATACTGAAATAGCTTTCATTTTATTTGATAGGTTAATTTAACCGTCTAGAACTTTAATTTATTTCATAATTAAGTTCTTTTTGTGCATGCTGTGGACTTTAATGTTCTAAAATTTCATTCTACAATTTTATAAATCAATATATGGTTATATTCCCATGCACACTAACTGGAATACTTATCAGTGGACTTGACCGAACAAATAAATTATGACACTATTATCTAAATTATTGCTTCATGTGTCTGGCTGATATTTATGGTTCAATATAATTTTATCCTATGTGAATGATTTTGCCCAAATAAATTGAATAGCTTCCTTTATCGCAAGTTACTCTGTCAGCAGTTCTTGTTTAAATGGGCAGGCTATCAAATAGAATATGCTTAATGATGCTTACTGTTTTACTGCAATTACAGAGGAATATAGTTAATGAAAAATACGAGTATCTTTAAGGAATGTATCGATAGTTAATTCCTTTTTTAAGATTTTACCGGGTTCAGATGATAGATCATAGCAACTGTCAAATTCTAAGCAAACTTCAAAGTTCTTCTTTAGAATATGCCAAAACAGGGCGTCGCGTCAAATCCGCAGCCGTATTCACTGACAAATATTTCAATCGTTTATACTATTGATAATTCCACAAAGAGATTTTTATTCAAATGTCAATTTGTATCTGAACAGCAAAAAGGCATTAATTACCATCTGCTCTTTAGAACCTAAAAGAAAATCAAGTCTAACTATTGAGGGTGCTTATAAGCTTGAATAACCAAACCTGTTCCATAATAAGGACAATACATTGTAAATGATTTCGGCGGTAAAATGCCATTTGAAAATTCAAAGAATTGATTTCTTAGCAAAAAATCAACAATCCATATGAAAAATAGTTTATTGAATCATAAATTAATGCACGACTATGTTCTGATAAGATGGCTTTAAAAATATTTGTTTCAATAAATAAAAAACTCCTTTATTCTTTGACTCTTACCAAATTTTGGGATTTATTATTTTCATTCAATCCGTGCCAAAATCCTGTCCTTGCTATCGAGCGAGGTGTTCTTTAACATTTTCAGAATAAAACAATGTGTTTTCGAATAAGTCCGCTAGCTATCTGGAACGACAGCTGCAGGAGGTAAAGCAAGTAAATTAATTACTTTTATATCTTCTAAGGCGCTAACGGCCATGAATCTAAAATGAAACATGACATTCGATTTGTTTATACTTCATGACTAGCAACCAATATGCTTTACAATCTTGAGAACACACATTTGCACCAGTTTGCTCTTACGATATTTGTCCACATCATTGGTCAAATTCGGTTAGATTGAATGCTTTCAAAAATGGCGTAGTTCATTAGAATAAAAGCTTTTAACGAAACGTAATTCAAGTGTTTACGAAGATTTCTTCTTATCTATATGTGCATGACAAGGACATTGTTTGAAGTTATATTAAGAATAAAATAAACTTTGGATATACGCTACTAGTTGAGATGTTTTAAAACAAAAACCCTCTTTTAAATAAATATATATATATAATGGTTCATATACAAAATATTCAACTTCTGTAGAACCAGTCTTATTATTATCATATAATAAATTTCAAACTCACAGAATCCCTTTAATAAAGTATCAAAATCTTAATATTTTAAAAGTTTATTAGCAAATGCATTTCATGGACAAATTAAATGTCAACTTGACCTGTATTTTGATTGGATGAAAGTACGCGGCTAGTATAGTCTTGCTTTTTACGTAAGTTTTGTTTGGAAAATTCTAAATAATCTTGTGATTATTTGTTTGGCAATTATCTAATTTTTTCAAAGTTGTTATACATCCCTCATTGACATTCATGATCATTGCTCCTGTTTTGTTGAATTTTAATCTGTTCTGTCTGAATAATCAAATAAACATATATCTATACATTGTCCTTTACCGCTTTAGATGTCCCGATTTGCAATTGGGATATTAATTATCCTTTTGTCCAGTTGGGTTTCAGCTCATAGTGACAGAGTTATCGAACTTAGTTCGGAGTAGTTTTCCATTTATCAATCAAATATCTTGTTCTAGAACTTTTACAAAGGCCATTACTTCACCTGGAGGTGCTCTTGTTAAGGTAGAACTGATTTTTAATCTCATTAATTTATTAGTTCTATGCACCATGGTGTGGATATTGTCTGCGTTTTGAAGGACCCTATTCCGATGCGGTCGAGAAACTATCGAAAGTCGCGCCAAAATTAATCGTTGCCCGAATCGATGTCACTCGTTTTCCTGCAGAAGCGTCTTTTGCGCAAGTCCGAGGATATCCCACTGTCCTTCTGTAAGTTGCAGTTAATTCCTATATGAACCTTTAGTGGATATATATCCGGGTTATTGGTATAACTAATCGCCAAATAAATATTCAATTTTTCTTACTTATTGTTAGTTTAGAATTGAATATTCAAATCGTAAATTAAACAAAATGATTCTGAAAGTTCAAATATACAAATTTATAATACTATAGTGCCTAGATGACTTTTGGTCTGTTTTTTTCCATAAATTTCTTATTGTCAGTTGACAAATACAGAGAAAAAAGGCACCCACCTTTCTTTCAGTTGTTACTGCCACCGTTTATTCTGGGTGCGTGCATTTTTAGTCGTTCTATGCTTTATAGGGTAACGCATGTGTATTGTCATACTAAAAATCCTTGATTATACTCAGTAGTCTCTGTTGCAGATTCTCCTAGTTTGGAACGGTTCCCTAGATTAGCTTCGCTACCACAGGGTTATAGTGGAGAGACCTATGTCGTAGAATGCGTTTATTCAGATGGTGTTAAGTTTGGGAACTTATAGCAGACGTGTTTGTCAGATTTCGCTGCCAATGTGTCATTATACACACTTTCAGATATGATAACCACGTAATGACCTTGTTTATTGTTTGGTCGGGTAGTCTCAGCATTCGTGATCCCATTGCGTATTTGTAATGTCTTATGAGATGTTTCATAATAATTTAACTTACATTCGCGCTTGTAAGTTGAACACGCACGTACTTCTTTGCTTCAGACATCCTGACGCTGTGTTCCCCACACATGGCTATCTTTTGAAAGACTGTTCTTATTAATCATAATTTTCCTTTTTGTCTTGAACGTACTCTAGGCTTCCACTAATAGCCTAGAATGAAGGAAAACCTGGAAATGTACGTATTTTGAAATTATTTCTTGGGACAATTTTTTTATATTTAAAGAATTACTATGATTAGATCTGAGCTAACGTTAGCCGATTAGCATGTATTCAAAATGTATGTTTTTCATAGCCTATCTGTTTTGAATTAATATTTTTGCATTCTTTATTTCATTATAAGTCTATAAATTTAATGATCAAGTTGAGAAACCGAAGTTGGTTAACAGTCACGTAACTTTTAAATTATTGAAGAAATAAGTCCTCAAAACTGCATAATTGGCAATGCATTATGACTTTCTTTATCAGCTTTGACCTGTAATATTTATTTCTGTAGGTCAAATAACAGAAAATTTTTGAAATTACTTCTTGAAAGTGCACATTCAATGACATTAAAGTTAGAGTAGTTTTTGCATTACCAATTTCTTTTTCTTAATATTGTTGTATCCAACAGTGTTTTCCTCCTGCCTTGAAAATATTACTGTTAAAATATGGCCATTTTCTTCTCCCAAACATTAGAACTGGAGAGTAAGGTGTACAAGTACATGTTCATTTGATGAGTCGTTCATAGATATGATTCACCATTACTGGTCTGTTTCGTCAATTTCGTAGTCTCACAATGGCAAGAATGGCTTTAAGAATGCAGTCTAGCTGGCACGTTTTGTGTGCCCCAATTTTGACAATGACATTAAATGTCTTTTTAAAAAGAGCAGTATTATAAATAATTTTCTATTCACATTTACTAGGTTCATACGTGGAAAGTCTTATAATTTCAATGGTGAACGCACAGTCCAAGGTATTGTCACCTTTGTTGAAAATGTTCTAGGGTAAGTTAAGACATCACCTTCATCCCTACTTCCTCTTATCACCTTCTAGACCTCCTGTTAAGGAGTTGGCCAATGCGGACGCACTCAATGAAAAGGTGGAAGAGCATTATGATGCCGTATTCTTCCTCTTCTATGGTTTAGATTCTGGAACCCTTTGGGTAATTAAACTATTCTACTAATGTATACATATGCTCACATTTAGGAAGCCTATAATGCTACTGCTGAAGAGTATAGATTACAGTTGCCCTTCTATCACCTGAAAGGACAGACCGAAGCGGGTGAAATTTTCGTCTACAAAGATGGTGGAAAGAAGTTGCTTGAATGGGAGGAAGACAGTACGCCAAAAATGTTTTTCTTGCTTTTTTCTTCTTTTTTGTTTCAGTGTTTCCTCACAGTGAATTACAATTGTCATATCTATTTAACGCTAATATATTTACGCGCAATCGGTGGCTTGGAATGCTGAATTATATTACCGTAGTTGTTTGAACTTTATCTATTAACCTTGTTTAGATGGCGATTTCACTTCCAGTACATTCTCTCAGCGTTTTGAAAACCTTGCTATGTGTTCAATTTGATTAAACGAAGGGTTCAGTTAAAGTTCCTTTCAAGTTGTCTGTTGGATTGAGATATGACGGGTTCGTGGTGTTTTGTAACTAATGTATGACACAAAAACTATTCTATCTTTCGTGTCTTTCCTATTCGATATATCCACGGAAATCTGGACCATTTTGAGTTGGGCTTTAAAGAACGTTGGACGAGGGTATCGAAGTTCTTGAACATGGTATTTCGTTCTGAGTGCTAAGCGTGCAACGTATTTAAAGGCTAAATGGTGGTGATCCATAGCTATGGATCAGTACCTCAGCATACACTGGCACCTATGAAGTATCGTCAATGACTGAAACGAATCTTTGATACTTCGTTAAATACAGCTATAAATCAGGTGCAAATTGGGACGAAGTGGAAAATATGTTACATTTCGGAAAAGAGTATTCCTAGCGTACTTAAATGAGCTATCACATGATCATTTATGGCAGAATTCGGACTCCTAGGAGAAAGTGAGATCAGAGCTGCCTAATTAGGTTAATGGTTCTGCTCAATGTATGATTGCCGATGGTTATCGAGATTGGAACCATCTATATAAGGCAGAAGTGCGCTAATCGCTGTCACCGGCGGATACGTATTAATGAAAAATTCTTTTGCCACTAGTTTCACTTCTACTTACGTGAAATACTTGGCAGATGTTCACATATTCATAACCTTACCTTCCACATTGCTGTTTATTTAGTTGACATACAGCAACATATAACGAACTTTGTGGAGCAAAATAGGAATCCAGCCTTTGGTTACATTAGTGCCTACGATTTGCGTCACACACAGTCAGATGGCTCAAGCCTTGTCTGTGTATTCCTCGTCGATTACACATCGGATTCAACTGAAGTGTATGTTGGAATTGCGCCGTAAAATACCAAATGGTCTCTTTTCTTTTAGTAGCAATTTTTCCCGTTTTAGTTTCAAAAAGATTGGAAGAGAGTTGGCGTTTACGAATTTTAATCCTTCGTCGAATGTGTAAGTTGATAATTTTGCAAACTGCTGTGCTTAAAAAATTCATGATATTTTATTTCCATTTAGTGATAAATCATATATTTTCACTTTCAATTTATTGCGTTCTTAATAATAACGATGTAGTTGTGGACCACTGATATAGTAACAACTCAATATTTATTTATATCAAATGGCAGGCTTTATGATATTTATCATTAGCCCTTTAGTTGACTTCGGGCTTCACAGGGGGAGGAGGAACAGACAAAATCACAAAAAATGGAGAGGGGGAACGGGAAAGTGATTCACAGAGTGGGGTATGAGTATGCGTTGTCCAGGGTGCACCAAGTGGAGGTTAGTCTATCACACACCCCACAACCCAATATAAATCTTCAAGTATTCAAACAGGCATAGAGGAGGAACAACGTATATCCTCTCCAATGTGGAAATACTTGGACCATGTGCAAAATAGGCACAAATCTACTCTTTTCGGTAATGTGGTAGTATGGAACTTCATTACCAAGGTTGAGCATTTAGAAATGATGATGAGCCGAGGAACAAATGCCATAGACACTGATCGGATATTTTGCATTTGATTCTGCTGCCTATTTTACACTTCGTTGCTGTTATTGTAACACTGACCATGATATTTGATGGCATGGGGTGTGCGATAGACTTACCTCCACGTGGTGCGCCC
>UZAE01000643.1:0-20168 GCA_900617975.1 Rodentolepis nana | reverse complement strand
GGGGGGGGGAGTTACCAACACAAACACAAACACTTCTACGCGCTCAAAAGGGAAGAGGTGCCATCAAAGTTTGTTTTTTTACAAGTGACGAGATGAATGGAGAAAGATGTGTGCGAGAGATGAGAAATAAACACTTCAATGTGTTGGTCGGCCGTGTAAAGGCACCATACCACCAGGTCCTTGTCCACCAACACCCGCAGTAGATTGATTCGCCTGATTAGGCTGCTGATTTTGAGCTGCAACCGCAGCAGCAGCAACAAAAGCTGGTGTTTGATAAAACGGTAACTGTCCCTGATTCTGCTGAGAATAAAGATTTTGTGCTTGTATTTGATTAGAACTACTCTGTTGCTGTTGCAGCTGAGAGTTAGGTCCTCCTTGTTGATTTGGTGACATACCGCCAGCTTGCTGTGGAAGTTTATTTCCCATATCAGGCTTTGGGCCATTGTAGTATCCCTGTTTGAAGTTCACTAAAGAACAAAATGAGCAATCACTAAACAGAAAATAAAAACGTGTAATATAAAGATGAAATTTGGAAAGTACTTTGTTTCGGCAAACTCGAATAGAACATGTCATTCATCTCTTCAAAGTTTGCCTGCCTCATATTTTGGTAGGGAGGGAAATTAGTAGGAGCAGACATGGGTTTGGCAAACTGGTTATTTCCAGCATGTGAGAGAGGAGATGCACCATGAGGTCCTGTAGATGTGTTTTGACTCTGTTGTGTTACTGCAGCCTGTTGCTGCTGCTGACCCATGAAAGTGTTGGGATAACTGTTCATGAATACCATTCCGTTATTCAAATTATAGGGCAAGAAGAAACCAGAATTTGTCGTGTTTACTGGGTGAATAGGCGGTTGAGGGGGTTGAGGCATATTTGTCGGTTTATTTGACGGCATCACATCAGAAGCATTTGACACGTTACTATTACTGCTGTCATTAGTAACGGTTTGAGCGGGAGCAGAGGCATGGTTCTGCATCTCAAAGACTATTCTTGATTGATTCATTGCCTGCATAGATTCGTAATCAATCATTGGAGGAGTTGTGGTAGCCGGGGGCTGATGGAAGCTGAAAAATGGCATGTTTTGTTGTAAATGACTCATTATCTGCGGAAAATGCAGTAAAGTAGGAGGAAGGGGTGCTGTTTGAGTGGGCGGCATAGATTGTTGTGTTTGCTGAGGACCGGTGCTTGGAGGAATAATAGAGATTGGTTTTATCTGTTGCCCTTGTTGAGACATCCCACCAACAGAGGACTTGGACACAGGGAACTGATAAGTCACCGTGGGCATGTTATCCGATTGACTTGAAGACGACTGAGTAAAAGCATCACTCTTCCCCAACTGCATATCCTGGAGATTAACATTCTTCATATTTTGTGACAATTCAAGAAGATTACAATTATACGGGTTGTCAAAATTATTTACAGCTTGAGATTGGTGAGGATGAGTTCCCTGTGCCTGATTTTCCTGAATTTTGGAGAAAGATTCCTTCTGTACAGAGGCGGAGGCAATATTTGGATGTTGCAATGAACCAGAATTAAAGGCTTGATCAGACTGAATAATTGGAGCAACCGGAGTGACCTGAGGTGGAATGGTTGCAGTAAAGGCCTCTTGGAACGATTCAATTCGTGCAGGCATTTGCTGGGTAAGAGGAGCTGCCTGTTTTATCTTGCTTAAATCCAGACCAGCAAAAACGTTAGCATTGAAGTTTGGAGAAGGAATTTGAACATAATTAGTTAAAAACTGAATAGAGGAATTTTCATCGCGCAAGGGAAATTCTGTAGAACCGGGAGCGAAGAAAACAGGTATGTTAGAATGTGCAGAAGACTGAGGAGTGGCACTTTGAGCATAGGGAGAGAAAAGTTTTGCTTTTACGAGTTGCGCCGCATCTATCTCCTCTGAAGTTGGTTCTTCTTGTACAACCTGCTTCTCATCAATTTGCTTTGGAGGGTCCTCAAAACTCTCTATAACCCCTTCGACCTCTTTTTCTTTCACTCTAGAATTCATCAATAAGAAATTAATAAAAGAATAAAAAATTACTCTTCCTCTGCAGGTGGTTCAACGTCCTGAGTGGTAACGAGTCTCAGAAGCTCAGTGTCCTCTTGTATGTTAATGGGAATATCGACGCAGGAATTAACAATCTCGATTGTTTCCCCTTTCCACTCACCACATTCTAAGATCCACCCATCATTTGAAGGTAATTCCGTACGAGGTTTGTTGGACGGCTTGCTAGAACCGTTTTTGACTTGGTTGACCTGTCTACTACCTTTTTTAGCCCCATTTTGCTTTAAAGGTTTCTAGAGAGATCAAATAAAAAGAAGTGTCAAAACATACTTTCGGAGCGTCAGCATTTGCAAGAGCCTTCTTATTATTATTAATTGATTGATTTGAAGAGATTTTAGGTTGTTCCTTCTCTTTTTCGACCTTTGACTTTTTATCATTCTGCTTTTTGGTTTTTGCTTTCTTTACGGATGGATCCACCCAACTGTCCGCGCATTTACCATCAATAATTAGCTCAATAGCACATTGAACATCGTTGTCGGCATCACGTAAAGCCGAATAAGCTGTCTCAAGAGAGCAATTAGTACATTCTTGAACCTTGACGGATTAATTATTTATGAAATCCGACTTTACCTGCTCTAATTTACGTTTTAATTCCACCATTTGTTCGGAATTAGAATTGTTAAGAAGCTTAGCAAATCTAATCTGCTCTGGCGTTGCTTTTGGAGCCTCAAGAACACCTTTCTGAGAATTTTTAGATTTTCTATCAATCATAATCAAATTGTCGACAAACTCTGACCCCCCCGAAATAGTAGAATATCCAAAAACTGCCTTTTCAAAGAAAGCACGAAAGTGTTTTAAACAAAGCAACTCGGATTTAATCGTAATTAAAAAGGAAAACGTCATAAGTTATGCCATTTTCTGATAATTAAATAAAAATCTAGCTTTTTTAAATTTACGTACGCCAGTGAAATTAATTTTTTGGCATTATACTTATGTTCAGCTAATTTAATGATATTGATGGACATAAAAGATCTTTAGTTATTACAGCATTTAACAATATTATTTGGTTTTGGTTGATAGATTTTATTGTGAGAAATAAGAGGAGTGGTTTCAACTCCAAACTCTAATATTTTAAGTATTAATTTGAAAATCGAAAAAATGCAATATTTTTCATCTTCATAAGGTAGTTTTTAAATCCCATCAATTAATATATCATTAAAATTAAAGATTTACACAGAAGCTGTGCATATATATTTTGTGGGATCTAGTTTTATAAAAAAATATTTGGAATTTAAGTAGGTTCACCGTTAAAAATTTCACATTTTTCAATAGTTATTTTCTGACATTGGCTCATTTAACATGAACACCATGCGAAAAATAAATTTCTAATTTTTATGTCAATGCTCTCGCCTCAATTGAACGGTTTCCAAATTGTAGCACTTTTATTTTAGCAAATTCCAATGTATCGCTTAATGCAATAAAAAACAATAAGTAAGTGCATTTTTCACACAATTCAAGCTGAAATAGTGGTACTTTAATTATGCGCAATTGAGTAATTTATAATTGAACATTTTATCTAACTCCATTCCACCTAAGAAGAAAAGTGTTGAAGGAGAAGCAGAAAAAATTCTAATTAAAGAAATCGTTCATTCAGTATAGATCCGTTCTACTTCAAATTTAATTATGGACCTTTATGGTTACCTTTGATATGTCAAAATTGAATACATCTCAATTAAATAAAACCTAATCTATTGCACGAGATCCTTTAAAGAATATGGACATTTCAATTTAACTTTAACAATTAGTATGTTTCCCATCAATTTAAACCTTAAGCTATTTTTAATCGTTCTCTTATTTTACCTTCTTAGTCTATTCAAAGGATCAAACATATGTTTTACCAATGGTTACTCTATTATTTATTCGTATATATCTTAGTTTAAGTTTTGATTCATTTATAATTTAATATTTTCATTTTATGTAAAGTAGTTAGCAACACATCGGGTCACTAATAGTATAATATTTATCCTATCAGAAAATTCTATTTTCTAAATAATATTTTGCTACATCAATTTATTCCATCCTGTTTCCCAGTCCCAAAACCATGCATATCATGAGTTGCCTTGTATAAAAAGAGTTTATAAATATATAATCTTTGCTAATAAAGTTCCTGAGAATTAAAGAAACTTTGGGAAATACAACGATCTAAGGTTGGATGACTATCGCTTCAATTACATAGATAAATTGTTGGCTTTAGCTGGATCTATCCAATGGAATGTAATCCAGTTGCTTCAGCATCGTTGTGGTTTTGAAAGGCGAAAAAACGATATGAAATGAGGAGACTTCACTGACTTGCGATTCCTGCTAATCAAATAAGTAATATGCAGTTGGCATTGTGCGCAACAATTCTTAAGTAAGTCAATGGACAGCTAATGGATTTTTGGTCTTGGAGTTAAAAAATGATTAAGTGAACTTTGTACAAGCAAAACAAATGTCAAATGGTATTAGACCTTGGATACTCCAATCCATTCTTAATATTTGTTCAACCCTCCTCCCTTTTATCAAAAAAAGTAGCTAATTTTATCTGACTTCAATTGCTTTCATACCATGAAACATTAAAAATCGGTCACTTTGACTCCCTTAGAACCTTAGTAAACTAATAATTTCAAAAATAAATATTTGTTTATCAAAAATATTTTTGAAATTATAACCAATAAAAAATATTCTTGCACATTTAAAGATGTATTATATTGGCTGCGTTTCTATGAATATTCATCAGATAATTCTTTCATTTAAACCTTATTAGATGGTGATGATGCTAGTGCAATGACGAAATCATCAAGGAAGAACAGTCTAATGTTCGATATTTTCCACAATGACTATTCATTTTTGGTCAATTCAGTCGATCCATTAATTCCAGAAATGCAACTGAATACTCCAACAGTATCATATGCTATATACCACGAACCGACAAAGATATTTAGGCCATTTATCAGGGCAACAGTTAGTCAATTTTGCCTGTATCTGGATATCATTTGCATTCAATTGATCTAATAATAATTTACCAAATATCCTATCAATAATCTAATTGTCAACGTGTATATGCTCTCGCGATCGTGGGCAGCATGAAGGATTATGGTTGAAAAAAACAATAGGCAAGCTATACTTCGTTATATATCCCCAATTCAGAGACATATTTACTCAAGTTGAAGAGGAACCCTATTATTCTAATAAAATTTATGTAAAATTTAAATCAATAATAAATAAATTCCACGTTATAATAAGACATGTAAAGTCAGCAATATGAGTCAACCGAATATTAATATAATTGGGAAGACAAATGGATTATTTTGGTGGACTCAAGGGAAACTTGCTTAATTTCCTATACAATGATTTTGATATTCACACTCTTACATCTGGATTTGTAGGTCACCCCTATTATTGGGTAACCAGAGAGCGAAACAATTGACATTTATTAAAGTATGAGTTAGTATATTTTTTTGTTAATAGAAAAACGTCAGCTGATATCTCTTCTTTTCCTCCCTCCCTTCAAACTGAGTGACTGTAGCTTTAATAAAGAGCCGATCAGAAGTGCTGAATTCTTATGCGCATTTAAGAATGTGCCAAATTATGAAAATCAATTTAAAGAGAAATTCAAATGGAATGATCGATTAACCTTTCATCTGCAGTATATCCATAAACGTAACACTACAAAATAGAAATAGATGAGACCAACAAAGAAGCTTCAAATTAAATTCTCCAGTATTAGCTTTATGTTATCATTAGAGTTCTGATTTTCTCCAATTACTTTGCATGGACTTTCGAAATATGTTTAAATAAGGGGAACTGATAGCATTTTCCGAACCCCTTAAATTATATGCTTTCTATTTGATATTCAGTTCATGTACTATTTAATTTACTTAGATCCACCTTCAAATATGTACGATAATATTTGACTGCTGTCAGTCATAGTCGAGGCCATATAATCATCCGACTTATATATCTACAAGCCGATGACTTCTGCGCTCTAAACCAAAGAAACAACTATATGATTAATAGTAAACTTTTAAATCCTAAATAGCAGCTGACCCATACATATGAGTGAACTTAAAGCGGTGATGTAATTATTAAGCATTAAAATTTAACTTAAACCGATTAAATATTTTCGTACTAAAGGCCGTGGATTTTGTCATTGAATGAATATGAAATAAATGTTCTCATTAGGATATATGTACTTTCTAAAAAGTATTCAGTTAATCAATTGAATCTGATGATTCTTTTTAGTACATAAATGTCTAAAAATAACTGAAAATACATCGTAGCATTAAGATCACGTACTAGCTTTTAAATCAATCACGATATCCAATACTGTAAAAACATTAATAATTTCATATATGTGCGTTGCACGCAAATAAAATTCAAGGTATGTCGCAATGTTCAAATAGAATTTCAAAATCTCTGAAAAATAGTTATATTCACTATATTAATGAACAATTAGTAAATTTTGATTTCTTGATTATCGTATATCAATTTTTTGAGTTACAACCTAGGATAGTATAGCTAAACAATAATCATATATCTGAAAATAAGTTTGTTTTAAATTACCAACCGACCCTTCTAGAATCGACCTGTATCACTAGATTATCACGCCTCGCAACTATGTCTGCCACAGCTCCGTAAGTGCTTATTAGTCAAATCATTTGGTTTAGTCTTCATCCTATCATTCTTTGGGCACAACGATACAATTGTGTATTTCTTACAGTCAATCTTTCTGACGTAAAGGACGAGACTTTGGTAATTACACCTGAGAGTTTCGAATTCAAGTATGTTTCTAAGTATTAGTAACCAACAAAATAGAGGTAAAGTTGACGGTGAAACACCAAAGGACTATGCCGTAAAATTTGACTTCTATGCTGAAGTAGATCCTGAGAAAAAAACTCGAAGCTCTTCTGGTCAAGTTATCTGTATGTGCATTGAAAAAAAAGACCCCGCTAACTGGCCACGTCTTTTGAAGGATACAAAAAAGCAACCTTGGCTTAAAACCGACTTCAACAAATGGAAGGACCTGGATGGGTCAGAATCAGATGAAGATAATGGTCTTGGCGGTCTTGGTGGTTTCGGTGGTGGGAATGGAAACATTGAGCAAATGCTCTCAATGATGGATAATAAAGGTCTTGATGACTTAGACGATGATGATGATGACGGAAATGAAGCTGATGATGATTCTGACGATGATGGTATGTTTTTTGTTGAATTTTAACTTTCGAATCTTAGACCTCCCGGATCTTGAGGAGCCTGAAAAAGTTGCCAAGGCTGAACCGGAGGAAGGTGAAACGGAAATAAAGGCATAAGTGTTAACTCATCCCGTTGTTTTGTATTAATAAATGTATATCTGCAAGTCTCTACTGAATAACATTTGTTTTTATATTTGTGTTTGCGTGTCACTAGCCACCCTATGAACTTATTTTACTAAATGGTGGAGGTTAGAAGTTCGTAATCAAACGAGTTTTTTAGAGGAATTCTTCATCGTTTACAACAGTTGGATGTTCCATGTTTTTCACATTTTGCTCAAATAAGGCCAAGTTTTCAAGATATTCCCATCTTGGTCGGAGTGCGAAATACATTGTGCGCACAGCTGTCCAAGCTTCCTGTTTAAAAATAAGTTCATTTTAAATATGAATCGTGTATCAGATAACGATTAGTTAATTTTGCTGAATACTTTCACTGTTTTCCGTTCTTGTCTTATAAAATATGCCATTGCAAGCGTTGTCCCCAGTTTATCGTATTCAGTTGTTACTATTACGACTCGACCTCTTTTTTCACGTTGTTCTCCTATAAAGTTTGGTTGTATTTAAGATTTCATAAGGTAAAAACAATTTTGCATGTCCCTGTAGTTTGTCTTGTCAGTTGTCGTGGCTACATTCATTGATGTAAAAATTGATTTTGAAGATACTTACCCATGAATTCACATGCTTCGATCAGAACTTCATTTAGTGTATTTGTTTCGATGGGAGGAGTTTTAAGGTATAGGGCTTCAGATATTGCTAGGGTATCTTGCCTACAATGCATTAAAGGCCTCTAATGATGGTTTTACGTGTCCAGTTGGTATTATTCCGGGCATTAATTGAATATTACGCAGTTTTGTGCTACTATTTTTAAGGCGTTAGGTTCTAGAATTTTAGGACTCTAGGTTGATGTCTGAATGTAAAGCACTGATCTTCATTTTAGATTGCGTTCTAACTCCAATTTCTGAGATTATGGAACAAAATTAATTAAAAATAAACGAAATGTGCTGACTGTGCTATTGCTTTCCCGTTGACCCTAATGCGCTCATTTTAATAAAAGAACTGGGACTTAAATGCAAAAATAGAGGCTCTGACATGCTTCTACCTCCTAATTCGGCTGTGCTTTTAATGTCGCAAATAAAGGGACTTTAACTAATTCTTGAACTAGTTCTACGGAAATTCTTGATTGGAAATGCACGTTTAGCAAAATTTGATTTCATTTTAGGCTTACACATGGGAAAACTAGCGATGTATCAAGTGTTATACTGCGAAGCTTTTTGAAGGTACCACCGGACACAAACATAATTGCTCAGACATCGATAACATGAGCATTAATCCTAGTTTATGACTTTCTAACTTAGGAACTGATGGCAAGTCTCCGTTATTTAACCAAATGGTCATTAAATCAATAAGCATTTCTAGAACAACTTAGGTAGACATTGAATTTTTCTCTCTTTAGGCAATAGAATTACATAATCGTAGAAAAGATAGTTTAACAGATGATTTGTGGCTGAGTATAAATATTCTAGTTTGAAAGCATTGTAAAGGCAAGTAAGACCGCGAAAATCTGTTTATAAAATGTTTGGAAGCTAAATTTAATATTTTCGGAGCAACTGATTGTAATTCATAGCCTTCATCCCAAGATCATTTTGTGATCGATTATTGATTTTATTGGAAATGCAATCTCTCCACTTGTGTAGTTTTAAGGGTTTTCAGGCAGCTAATCCGAAATCGATATAAACTAGAGCTTGTTTGTAAAATGAGACCCCTAATTCAGCCAACTAAAGGTTCACTCCGAGTCGTAGGAGTTGAACTGAGTGGATTAGTGTCATCCAATCCTCCACGTGGGGTTCTATGCGAAGTGTGCAGAGCTTTTTTATATTACACTCCGAATTGGTTATAACAATCAGATTGATTCTTAGATGTACTTTTCACATTTGACCCTTTAACACCCGAACTATTTTTTTGAAAATTGCATTCAGGCGTGTACCACAGCAGACTGATGCCGGCCTGATGAGTTTTAGTGGCATCAGGCGAAGGCTATAGACTTATCTTGAAAGAGGACCGTACGGTTATAAGGGTGTAAAGGGTTTAAATTATAAAGGTAGTTCTTAACTGCCACTTTTTTATCCAAACCCCCCTCCACACCCCCAGATTCTTCTGGTTTCATTTTTTGTATTCTAAATTTGATTTTCATTGGCTATTCATGGTTGTTCAATCTTTTAACATTGGAACAGAATCGTGGAGTAATGTCGAAATTAGAATTGTCTTAACTTAATTGCTGTGATCTCTGGAATTAAAAATCCCTTTCGACTCAAAGTGTGTGCTTCTATCGATGTAATCTGTCAATCCCTGACAAATGGCTCACCATAAACAGAGCCCTTTATTTTACCTACCGCAATACGAGTGTACTTAGTCAATCTTCCGACTTCTTCAGACGAAACAAAAGTGCACGAAGTCCTAACTTCCGTTAACTCGTCTAATTCGACCGTAGTCAACTGAACAGAAAAAATTATGGAGGCCAAGCAGTACTACACCACAGAAAAATCTTGTTTTAAGAATGGGCAAAGGAGCAGCCACAAGATCTACTTGATATCACTCTTAACAAAATTTGAACTTATCAAATTTTTCAAATAAATAGATCAGTAATGGTGATTACGTTAAACGATTAGGAATTGTGGCCTTATTTGAATAAGCTAAGAAACTAGCTCTCTGTTTACTCATTATTTCTATGAAATAGCAGTCAGTCTAAGGAAAACAATATGACATGTTATGTTAACGAACTACATATTCTAAATAAAACAAACAGGACAAACCTCTCGAATGACTGCGGAAAACAAACAATTTTGGAGGTTATGCGAAGATTGTCAATGCAGACTTTCGGTAGTTTGTGCTTAGGAAGCATTAAGTATAGAAATCTGGGTACAACTTCCAGTGGATAGTGTTCTACATTTTCCAATTCCTTGATTAAATTTAAACCTTAGGCATTAAATTCAAACAAACTTTCGGAAGATAGAGGAGTCTTCTTGAGCACATAAATGGATACTCTCGAGAAAATTTACTAAATCCTCCTAGAATGTTAATCAACCTATGAGCAAATAGCTCACCTTTGAGAATAAACACATTTGAAAATGTTTTCTCCGTTACAAGAAAACTGACTATCTTGGCTAATCTATCAAAATCAAACAAGTTTAACAACCGACCTTCCATAAATATCTAAACGAGTAGAGTCATCATCATATATGCAAATATGCCATCGCATTTCGGGATGGCAATCATATGGGAGACTGAATTCACCATTTTTGTTCTATAATAACCTAATTCAGATTTACAATACCTCCTTTAAATGTAAAGACTTAGAAATGTGGCTATATTCAAAACAATCTCGACTTCGAACATCTACAGGAGTTAATAAATTGCTAAAATACCTAGTAATAGGATATTATATGGGTCGAACGTAAATGTAGTTAGGATTTCTTGGTTTAGCAAGTTATATAAAGCCGATGGTTCTATAAATTCACGCATTAGCAGTCGCATTGCATAAAAACCATAGAGTCATAGGATAAAATCGAACTGATGGAAACAAACAATAACCACTGATGGAAACACATGATTTCATAGAGTGGAGTAGACAAATTGTTAAAATCATTAATTTAATTCAATTTTGCTAATAAATTTCATATTTTGAACTAAATTGTTATTGGGCTCAAGCCATCTAATTTAATGTTATAAAAATGGTCACCTCTTAAATAAGGCTCGAAAATTGAAAGATTAGTTGCTTTTTTCAAGAATATGTTATAAGGAAAAGTTATTATCCTCTAATGTTCTTAACTTTACTTATAAATCCTTTTTACAGGTCCCTATTTGGGCTTGATCTAAATGGTAGGTTCAAGTTAAGGCTACTCCTAAAAATACAATATATAACTAAAGAAATATCAACCAGCAAATTGAAATTTCGTGAATTGTCATTGATTACTTATCAGATTGTTTTCATTTCATATCAAAATAATTAGATTTCAAAAGATATAGATTTTTCTGTTGTTCTTAGCATAATTGTCGATGCACATTTCAAAAGTTGCTTTCTGTCTTACTGTGACAAAAAGTCTGACTGCTTTTTGATATGCACCAATTTATATTAAAAGCTTCTCATAGCCTGCTATCTCCTAGCGCCAGACTTACGCTCCTGTGGCATTTAAACAGATGATTGCTACTAAATAGTAATTTATGTTGTATGTTAAATTAAAATATCAAAATAATAATATTACTAATATTTGTGTTTGAATAATAACAACACATTTAAATAGAATATGTCAATTTAAATCAAATGGCAGTCTTTATGAAAGCAATCTCTAATCATTACTGTCTAACGGCGTTATTAATTCGCTACTATATTAATTTTATATGGCTGGCTTAATGACAGTTTTCATTAGCTCTTTAGTTGACTTCGAGCTTTACAGGGTGGAGGGACATCAAAGTTACCAGAAGTAGAGAGGGGGAACAGAATAGTGACTCACAGAAGAAAATGACATACAATCGGGTCATAGTAGCTTGAAATCAACAGCCAGTTAATAGTCTCTTTTTCCGTATGAAAATACGTTGCTCAAGGTGCACTACATAGAGGTAAGTTTATAGTGCAACCCAATTAGAATTTTATATGATCAACAGTGAATACCTCCACTGTTGGAGGTCTAACTGATGTGCCAAAATTTAATTGAAAGAATATTTCCTCATACTTTATAATTCAGATATTCTGATTAAAGGACATATATCAAATAGACAAACATGATAATCGGACAAATAACTCAACATTGTCTTTGATATTTTTTCGTTAAATTTAATATTGTAATTTATGGTTACCAAAAAATTAGTTAATTATAATTTAAATATAAATAGACTCAAATTAATTGTTTCTATTTTGCTTAAGCCCCCAGACTTTTACCATTTTAAGAAACAAACGCGAACTACGGATTCTGCTATTGCACGTTGTGTTCGGCGTTATGGAATTGTCGAGAGCAAGCAAAGATGAGTATGATTTTGACTCCTCTGACGAAGAGGTAATTTAGATTAAAATAGTTCAACACAAAATTTTAGGATATTAGAAACACTGTTGGTAATGTTCCAATGCAATGGTATGAATCGTTTCCTCATGTCGGATATGACGCTACAGGTCGGCCCATAATGCGGCCAACAGCTGGACATCAGCCATCAGACGCCATATCCGAATTCCTCAAGAATGCATCTAAAGAAGAAGGAGAGCAAAATTCTGAGTGGCGTACAATTACTGATCCCATGACGGGTCAAGCAGTTGTCCTAAGTGATCGAGACCTTGAGATTATTACCCGCATGAACGCTGGCAAAGGTGTTTTGGGAGACAAGGAAGATGACGTATTCCAACCTTTTGAGGATATCTTTTCTAAAGATGTTTCCGACATGCCAGTTACTGCCCATCCTCCACAGAAACGTTCCTTCATTCCCTCAATTCTTGACCGTCGTAGAGTTGGCCGTATCACCCATGCAATGAAAATGGGCTGGATTAGACCTCGTCTTCCAGCTTGGGCTCTTGAAGATCCAGAAGATCCTGACCAAGTCCGCCGTTTTGCTATGTACTCTACATCCGGTAAACCGGGAGCATTTAACGATGACTTTGAGGGTGATATTCTCGGTTTCTCTTCATCTTCCGTGCCTTACGTCGTCATGCCAGATGTTTGGGCCGATCAAGATGAAAAAGAGAGCCAAGATCAGCAAACACTCGCTTGGCAAGCCAGTCTACCACCAACTTTACGAACTTATCGTCCACCTAGACCGTCACCATATATGCGACCTGCTGCAGAACCGTTGCCTGGGCATGCAGAATCATATAATCCACCTCCAGAATTCCTTCTTACTGAAGAAGAAGAACGTAGGGTGCTTCGTGCTTGGCGTGAGAAGGTTAAAGATAATCAAGCTTCTAATGTCTTACCATTTTTACCACGGCGTTATGAATGTCTTCGCCGTGTTCCATTCTCTGAACGTTACTTGCGAGAACGTGGTGAACGAGTCAAGGATATGGTGATGGCTGCTCGTGTTGAAAAGCAGAAAGTACACACTACCCCGGAAGCTCTTTTACCACAAATTCCAAGTCTTGCAGATCTGCGACCATTTCCTAATCATTCAGGTGTCGAGTATAAATCACATTCTGGTCGGGTTACTGGCCTTTCGATATCACCCTGTGGCCAATGGTTGGCGTCAGTGTCTTCAGTTGATGGGTGCCTTCGAATCTGGGAGGTGGCCAGTAACTACTGCTTCCGTTGCTACCGATTGGTTCCGGGTAAGCCTGATGTGTTCGCAGGTGCTGGAGGTTTGTTGAAACCAAAAGGTAAACAGATTGAGTCGAGGGATCTTGACAGTGATGATGAAGAAATTCAACCCTCAGCAATTGTTGCTTGGAATCCCAATCCCCAGCTGTGCTTGGTCGCTGCGGCTTTGTATGTTTTTTTCATTGATTTTGAGTCGATTTTTACAAATTATTTGTGTATATTTCTTCCCTTGGTCATTTTAGTGGAAATAAGATTTTCATTGTGAATCCGGTTCTGGGTGATCGTGTTATTGTGGAAAAGACGGACGCGGCGATAAAGGAGTACTGGAAGTCCCATTTGACTGACATTGAAGCCGCAAAGGTAAGTTAATGATCAAGTTAAATTCATGAATCCTTCATTTGTCTTTCATAGCTCGATTTAACTACTTCCTAAAAATTTCGGTTAATTTTTTGTTTTTCTAATTACGAGTTAGTTTTTTTTGGTGTTTGAAGTACTATTTTGATAAAAATGATCATTTCTCATTTTTATAAATTCTTATTAACGAATTGCGGTGGGTATTTTATTTTTCTATTATTTTGACTATTCACGTACATATTGCATTCGAAGGCATTCAAGTTTAAACTAAATCATTTCCAAATCTCTGGCTTATTGAAAAAACAATGTATATATGACGTTATTCTCGTACCCTCTTCCTGTTCTACCGTTTCCACTTCACGGAGTCATCGATTTTATGGAAAAAGGAAAGCTAAGATCAGATGAGAGAAGGAAGAACTCGAGTGGTAGGGGTTTGTATCGAATGTTTTTAAACAGACGTGGGTAAAAAATGGATCACCAATAGCCTATCGCTACTCGTTGGTCTCATGGAGGTTTAATTTTTTAACTGCACTCGGATTAAGCAGTCACTTCATAGTTTCGCATAAAGTACTTAATAGGTTTTTTGGTCAAAGGTAATTGTGAGGGACATGCAGGGAGTAATCCCTCAACTTGTTATTGTGATTGACAGCCGATTCTTGGTATATATTTTTAGGCAGTAGATTTGGATGAACAGGAAGAAACTGAAGAGCAGGAGGAGATGGAGCCGCCTAAAAAGAAGGGACGCAGGACCCCCAACACGATGCGAGGTCAAGTTGCCCTGTGGAGTTTCAAGGCCACCACCCGGACCAATGCTGCCACCAAATCTGCAGCGAGTGATGCTAACGCTTTCAACGTTCACTTTGGCAAACATTCAGCTGAAGTGGCGTCAAATAGAAGCGAATTCTCGGCCAGAAGCAAAACTCTGGAACTTTCTAGAGTATCTATTGAATTACACCAAGTGAGTTCTAAGTTTCAATTTGCTTTTTTGGATGTATATTTCTTTCCGAGGTAAAATTAGCCCTATCGTGATCCATTTTAAGGTTTCCTTTTTATTTCACCTTTAGTGAGAGCAGTTACTCAGTTTTCTAAGTTACTAACTCATGCCCTTCAATGATATTTCAGAGTTAAGAAATCGTTTGCTCTAATGTTGTGTTTATTGTGCTCACATAAGATCGATGTCCGTCCATGTCTACTTACCGGACAGCATGATCAACTGTTACCGATTAGGAGGGGCAGAAATCGATTTACTCTCCAGGGAGCTTCAAGGGGGGGGGGTGTCTACTTTTCTACCTTAAATAAACTGGAGTATGCAGGGGATGCTTAACGCCTAGTACACTTGGTTTAGGTAGTGCGTAATATCAGAATAAATTTACTCAAGTTGAGCTCCCGAAAATTCCTTCTTCCCCCTCTCCTCATCCATGATTCGTTCAGTATTTCCCGATATCGGCATAAAGTGTCCATATTTGATAGCATGATTTCGATCTCTGTGGTGGTCCTTAACCATCAGAGTTATTTTTTCTCATGCAGATGCATATTTCAAAAGCTTCTATTTCAGTTTTACGACCAATACCTAGTGGACTTTCCGACTCACCTGCTTTTTCGAAGGTATTTGTATGTACTAAACGTTTTTATACATATTACTTGCCATAGAATGTACTATATAAGAGGCCTTAGTATCAACACATGCTTTGTGACCTATTCCAAGGTTCTGTATCTAATGGAATTTACTCAATGGATATTTTACACCTGCTATTATTTTGCTCCATTTTTAGGAGTGTATTGATTTGTCATGGCATCCAAAAGGTGATTATCTTCTTAGTCTCAGTATCTCTCCGCTCTCCAGTGAAGCCCGTAGTCGTGCAGCCAACCGAGTTCTTCTCCACAGAATCTCTCGAATGGCCAGCCAAGCGCCCTTCGCTGCGGCCACAGGAGAGGTGTCCGGTTCTGTTGCTGAGGAATGGCGAGGCGTGGCCTTCCATCCTGGTGGCAAACCCATTCTTTATGTCGCTTCCACTCGTCTCGTTCATCGGTTCGATCTTGTTGAACAGAAAGAGCTTCCACGACTCAAGTTGGACATTTCCGACGACTATATCGTCTCGTTGGCTGTCCACCCAACTGGTAATTCGAATTTAAAACTTATTTCTATTACGCAAACATTTTTAATCTAAGTACTTGTTTTGTTGAAGGTGACCATGTTATCGCGGGAACAAGTGACAGTCGATTCGTTTGGTTCGATGCAGATATGGGCAACGTGCCCTTCAAAAAACTCTCCTTGAATCATGGAACTGTCCACAAGGTAGATGTTCATCTCAGAAGACCTCTTGCATCAGTAGCTCTTGACGATGGTTCTCTTTGTATTGTTCATGCAAAGGTGTCTGAGTAAGTTCTCAGGTTCTTGATTACTACTCACTTGTTATTCGAATTGTTGTCTAACCTGCTCATATTTGGTTTCAGCGATCTGCTCTCGAAACCACAGATTATTCCGGTTCAGATGATTCGAACTGGATTTCACAACACTTTCAGCTGCGTATTTCACAATCGTCTGCCCCATATCTATGCTGGTGGAGAGTGTGGCACTATTCGGCAATTTGTACCATGGCATTGAGATAAATTATTGTGTATTATTTCTGTCAATATATGCATCTTTAATAGAAATAAATATTATTAACTTGTCTATGTCTGGTTTCTCCTATCCACGCTTTGTTGCGTGTTCAATGACTTAATAATAATCTGATTTTTGATGTGGTTGCTAGAATGTCATCTATTTCTCATAGTTCATTTTATCCCACTCACTTGCCTGTTATGGTGTTGGCGTCCCTAACATTGGTTGATACTTTTTTTGGTACGACATTAAAAAGGCAAATATTAGAACCTAGGATGGGTTGAGCCTTATACCACTCTCGTTGTTATTTGACCTTATTCTTAGGCCAAATAAAGATTTGTTAAAAAAATTTTGAAATGGTCCAAATTCATAGCTCTCTAGTCATGGGTTTAGCGAAATAAGAGAAGTAAGCCTCGTTGTAGTCGCCACAAGGTGAACCCTTGGGAATATGGGCAAAAGTTATCCAGGAGCAATTCGCCGTTAGCTTTTAATCTATGGTTAGCGTACTTTAAATATGTTTAAAGTTAGAATTCTAATGGACGCATTCGGAGGTTATTCCAATTTTTCCATTTTAAAGAATGTTGATGAAAATTGGTGTAACTTAGAAAGTAGATGAATGTTGAGTTAAAAATTGGTCTCCTGTCTCCTAGATAATACCGAAAATAGTTGTAAAAGTCAAATATTTTTACGTTATTTTAGTTCTATCCAATTTAAAATATCCATAATTTTAAGGAAACGCTCAATTATATTAACTCATCTAATATTCTGTCAAGTCAAATTTTCGAAATCATAAAACACATACATTTAAATATTATTTAGTCATCTACATATCATTTACATGTTTTATCTGATTTATCCTCAATTAATGGAAAATAGCTAAAGAATTGTCAATTTGTTTCATTGCGTGGACAACAAACCTAATTGATACTGCGCAGAATATCAACTGAGCCGAGTATGAGTGAAACTCCACCTGCTGGGGGTCGGCGTTCGCCACACAGGCATGTACATTATGACCCAAAGAAACTCAAAATAATTCCTGGTGCTGTTTCTTCTATACAAACGTCTGATACACCCCCAGAGTATGTTTTTTTATTAAATCATTTATTTTGCCTCAGGAGTTCAAAAAGGTGGCGATTGCAGGATTTTGCGATCGGGAAGAATTTGGGCAAAGGCCGATTTGGATCGGCCTATTTAGCCCGAGAAAACGAAAGTCGCTTTATTTTATGCCTAAAAGTATTTATTTCTCCCAAAAGCTATATTTCTAGATTATGCTTAGGATACATTTCTCTTCAGACGAAGAAATGAACAGGCTGAAAAGGGAAATTGAAATCCAATCTCATCTCAAGTAATTTCATCACATATAATTAAAATGTACTTTTAGGCATCCGAATATTATTCGTATGTACGGATACTTTTACGATGAAAAGCGCATATATTATATGCTCGAATATGCTCCAAAAGGGGATCTGTGCAAAGAAATGGAGAAGTTTCATTTCAATCTCACTAGAACAGCAACTGTAGTTTATTGTTTTGTATTCACATTTTTTGGACTTGTAGTATGTTAATCAGATTGCAAATGCTTTAAAATATTGCCATGAATTTGGTATAATTCATCGAGATGTCAATCCCTCGAATCTCTTTCTGGGTGCTGGTGGAGAAGTTAAAATGGGCGATTTCGGTTGTGCGGTGCATACCCCCGGATCTAAGTAATTCAGTTTCAACATATTATCGTTCTTTGTTAACCAGACTTGTGGCAGTTTGGGGAACATTGTTTTACCTCGCACCAGAAATGACTTCAGTTGATTTTTCCCATGATGCAAAATGCGATGTTTGGAGTTTGGGAATCACGGCTTATGAAATGCTTTGCAGAAAGGTGCCTTTTAAGAAATCCACAGAACAGGAGACGTTGCTCTCCATTCAGAATGATGATATCGATTATACTTTAATCGAGTCTACGAATGCCGTTCGTTTTCTTAAAAGGGTATGCTTTATCAACTCTTTTTCTTATGCTGAATTTGCTTGACTTATATTCTTTCCCGATTTTCCTCAAGTTTGAGTGTTATAAATTTGATCAAAAGCTTCCTTTTTGCAGTCTAATGACTACATAATTTTTACATGATTACTTGTCGCTATTTTGTTACTACAATTTAATCCGATACGACTGATTTAAGGCAGTTCCAGTAC
Organism: Rodentolepis nana; assembly: GCA_900617975.1. Taxonomy (NCBI): domain Eukaryota; kingdom Metazoa; phylum Platyhelminthes; class Cestoda; order Cyclophyllidea; family Hymenolepididae; genus Rodentolepis; species Rodentolepis nana. The sequence goes on along the minus strand of UZAE01000643.1, from coordinate 1,454 downwards.
ATTTTTAATTTTCTAGTTGCCTCTTGATGGTCAAAAGGAGATATTTGAGCTGTTAATTCAGGGTCTTATTGCATTCAGCTTTTCTCCTAAACTATGCAGTGTATTCTAATTTCAGCCTTATATTGAATTTTCGCTGTTTTGGGTTGGTTATCTGAAAATAATATTCACCAACTTTTTTAAAATCGACCGAGTTAGCCTGCAATGAAAACACTGTTCATCGTTACCCTTGTCTAATATTCGCAGATGGAGGTTAGTGGCTTGGTAATAAATATTCTACTCTACTTAAATCTCACACGGGAACTTAAAGGAAGGGTGTTATCTTCGTTATTGGCTCATTTTCAAAGAATTTTTCTCATTTCCCTCTTCGAGAGTCTATTTCAAGACTTACTTTCAATGTGTTCTTGTTATATTGTTTCTAGTTGGGTAAATAGTCCATGTATCTAATATGTCTCGGGTCTGTCAGATAAAGATGATAATCGCGAATTCCTCAAATTTTGCTTTTTAATGTCAGAATGTATTTGAAGCGGCTCTTTTGATGATCATTTATATGACTGGTCCCCTCGTATTTATTTGCTAATAAGTGATTATAGCTCATCGAACAATTATTCTCAAGGTTATCCCTATAATTAACCTTAACACACAATCGATATAATATTGCAGTTAATGTTTATCCATTCACTTCTTTCGATAGTTGCTAGAGAAAAATCCTGAGGATCGAATATCAGCCACAGATGTTCTGAATGATCCTTGGGTTTGTCAACATGCCGAGGATTCACTCACCCAATGTCATGCCGCTTTAGCCGATTGGGAAAACGCCAAGCATCAACACTGCTCCATGGAGGTTCACTAATTCTTCTCTTCGTTCCCCCTTGTCTTTCATGTTTTCCCCTTCTCCAAACTCCCTCTAGGTAATTAACTCTCATTCTGCATGCACGAGTGCATATTTTTATTCATGAACGCGGTTTCTACTTCAAGCGAAATAAAAATTTTATGGCTCTGATCTGACTTTTTATTATAGTAAGCGTTATATCTTTGGCGAGTGCTTGCAATAACTGTTTGACAACCTCCTCCCCCAAAGGGGGGGGTAGGTTCTAGGATACTTCTGCTTTATTTCGTTCATGCGGCCGTTTATTTTGCCAGCTTTTATCCAATTCCTAGTTAAGTTTGGTTCGTAGTGTGTCATGTATGCAGTCATGACACTATCTAGATCTCTAGGAGTGACGCATATTGATTAATAAACGACTCCCTAATCCCACCGCTGACATCCACTTTGGGGTGTGCGATAGACTTACCTCCACGTGGCGCACCCTGGGCAACGTATACTCATACGGCAAAAAAGTCTATTAACCGGCAGTTGACTTCTCACTTCAAATTACCACGACCCCCCTGGTTGTCATATTCGACCCCTTTCACAGTACTCACCTTACCTTTTTCTCTACCTTTGTGTCTGTCTG